>JBBPCY010000035.1:3148325-3197606 GCA_037974405.1 Brachyalestes nurse | reverse complement strand
GCTCTCTCTCTCTCTCTCTCTCTCTCTCTCTCTCTCTCTCTCTCTCTCTCTCTCTCTCTCTCCCTCTCTGACTCTCTCACTCCCCCTCTCTCTAAGTGGTGGTCTCTCTCTCTGACTCTCTCTCTCTCTCTGCGAGTCTAACGGGAGAAAATGCCTCCAGCTGCATCTACTGCTCGCACCTCCATGGATGGAAGATGAATATACACCACGATTCTGGACTTTACACCAAAGCGCCGGGCTCATCTCTCCATTCTTGACACTTTTATCATTTTCGTTCTTGTTCAGAGAACAAACTTTTTGCGCTTTTTTGGAGTTCAGGTGCTGTAGAAGAGAGGATAAACACTTGTGGAGTTATTGACTTCAGCCGACGGGTGACTCCGTAAGTATTTCAATCTTACAGCTCTTTAAACCCGGTTTTAAAAAGTGGAAAATACGCCTCGTACGAAATTCATTTTTCACTTAAATTTTTTAAAAATAATTTGTATCGCTAGGTTTAGAGAGATTAGTGGTTATAGAAGTGGTGTTTGGTCTCTTGGTGCTTTAAAAGTCAGTTTACCCTGAAGTGTGTCTGGTGAGCTGAGTGGTCTCTCTGGCTCATTACGCGTGGCAAAAACACCCAAACGCTTTCAAGACTAGGGATAAAGTTAGAAGAAAGTGATCTACCTGGTTAAAAAAAGCAACATAGCTGCATTAAGACTTTTTGGTCGAACTATACCTACTGAAGACAGCAGCTGCTGGAGTCTTAAGTGCTGTGTTTTGTTAAAGCGCAGTCTGGTTTACCTTTAGCTCAGTCATTTCTCCTTTAAGTCTCTCTCTCTATGACGCGAAAAGGGCACTTTCGTGATTTCTGTGTATTCTCCTGCAGTTCTGGGAGCTCAGAGTAAAAGAGTTTCTGCTGATTTTGGCATCAGCCCAGTGTGCACGCCTCGGCTGCATCACAACTCCACTCTCTGCCCAGGGCGGAGGACTGCGTTTCAAAACAGCACCTTCTCTTGACCCTCTTTTCTGCTTAGCATTGGTATATTATATGAACAAAAGTATTGGGACGTCTGACCATTTCACCAACAGGGACTTTAATGTAGATTTTAATATAATGGAGTTGGTTCCTCCGTTTGCAGCTATAACAGCTTCCACTCTTCTCGGAAGGCTTTCCACAAGATTTTCTGTCTGAATTTGTCTCCATTCATTCTGTAGAGCAATTATGAGGTCAGGCACTGATGTTGGACGAGAAAGCCCGGCTCCGTTTCAGTTCATCCCAAAGGTGTTGGATGGGGTTGAGGACAGGGCTCTGTGCGGCCAGTCACGTTCTTCCACACCAAAACTCATCCATCCATGTCTTTATGGAGCTTGCTTTGTGCATTTGGGGAATATAAAATGGAAGTAGAATAGAAAAGTGATATAGAAAAAAGGTTCTTCCCCAAACTGTGTCCACAAAGTTAGATGCATGGTTTCTTAGTATGGTGAAGCATTAAAATTGCCTTCACGGAGCCCAAAGCCTGAAAAACAGATGAGTCCCAATACTTTTGTCCAAATAGTGTACATTTTTTCAGCACATTTTTAGAGAATGCTCTCTTTTTAAGCTGCTCTGCTGACTTGCATTTTCTCGTTCAGTCATGGTTCTGTGATGTGGTTGCACTCTAGCCTTGGAGAAAGGTCACCCTCTGTGTCACCTCCGCTCTGGACTACATTCTGCTCTCTCATCACATATTCTGGCTTTCCAGACCCAGATTAAGCCTAAATCTAGACTCCAGAATTTCCCCATTTGTAACTCTCCGCTGACACTGAAATCTAGCCCAGGATTAGGCTTAATCCATGACCACAGGCGAGTTGCACATAGTGTTCTCTACATGTATTGTTATTCGTATAACCAGCCGATCTCATTTATCATGGTGTCTCATATAAAAAAACAGTGGGGGAAAAAGCTTATTTCATTAGAGAGTGCTTTAACTTTCTGAAGGCTATGCTTTACCGAGTGGGCGTGGACATAAGAGGAGCAGAGTTTTTAATTTAGATAATTAGAGTTAATGAGTGCATCTCTACAGGAACGTAGTGATTTTATTTTCACTATGATGCATCAGACGAGTTTGTGTGGCTTCGCTGTTTGCTAGAATTGCATGTTAAATTCCATAGTCTTCCCGTCCCCTGAAGGATCTTACAGCTGTGTTGTAGCTGTTGCGTCACCTTGTTTGAATTACAGGCACCTAGATTACAGGCACAAGTCTTCATACAATTCCTTATAAAAATGTCATAAACAAAGAACACTCATTTTTGAGGTATTGGGAGGCACGCGTCATATGCAGCATGTATTGTCCAGGGATCAACTTGGCCAGTAGGTGGTCTGTTGCTTGCCAGACAGGAAAAGAAACACACACACACACACACACACACACACACACACATGCACACAGATATTTCTTTGTCGACTCCCAGGTCAGGTGTGGGTCCTGCCCTTCCTGCTCTGTATTATGGTTGCTGAATGGAAACATCAAACTCTGAAATGTGTTCAGTGCCCTTCAATTAAAGGAGTGGTGCTTTTCTCTAAAAATGTGTCCCGATGGGCCTGGCCGCACAGTCTCGACCTGCCACAGTTAAATGACTTGTTCCATTGTGTGGTATCACTGCGTCCCACCCAAACACAGTGCGGCGGCTTTGCCAGCCGGATATAAATAAACCCAGTCTATTGTGATGTTTATGGTTTGATTTGAGATTCTTTTTTCAGCTCTTGCCTTTGAATCGTGTGGGAAGCTGTTAAAAGCTGGGTTGTTACCATGCGCATATTAATATTCAGCGTTTATTTCAGTTCACTTATTACAGCACTGTTAAAGTTTGTTTTGTAATCTTTAACCCATACAATTCGTATAAAGCAAATAGGTAGCAAAAAGAGTACAATTTAAATTTGTTTTTGTGATGTCACCCATTCTAAAGTTATATAGAACATTTTAGCCCTATTTTTTGAATGAGGGCTACATAGAATCAAGGTCATTTACATATATCAGTCTGGAAGGCCCAGTAACAACAACAGCAAGATCTAAAGCATTAAAGAGAGGTTGTTGTTGGTCGATAGAACCACACAAATGTATAAGAATGTAAGTATATAAGTATACTACAGCTCTGGATAAAAATGAGACCATGGCAAAAAGGTTTTTTTAGGTTTTATCTTTTATAGGTGCAGGTATTGAACTGGAAAGCTTTGCCTTAGTTTTTAAGAACTGCTGATAATATTTTTCAATATTTTTAAAGTTCCAAATAAAGCATAATTTGAAAGGAAATGATAAAACATCAAAATAAGAGAAATGATGCAGTGTTTACAGAACTTGAATCCAAAGAAAACAAATCTCTTGTTCACTCTTAAACAAAATAATTACCTTTGAGGTACTTCTAGTAGTGTTTTACCATCCAGCTGGTCTCATTGTGAGAGGAGAGTGTTGATTACAGCAGTGTTTTTATACTTTTCCTCATTAAATAAGATGTGATTCAGGTGATCACTAATCAGTCCCTCCTAAAGCAGAATGAGATGCTTGTGTAGGAATTTAACAGACACTGGTGTGGAATGGTTGTCATACTCTGATATGATACATAACCTACAGTGGTCTGCTCTATTGTTTTCTGAAGCTGTAGCTATATAAGCCCTTTAAAAGAGAAGACTCTGTGCTGAGTAGGAATATTTATTCTTTAATCATACATTCACAGTAATCAGTATTTCACTTGGTAATTAGACGCATGCTGATAAATACTGCATAAGGCTCTAAAATTAGACTTCCTGTCATGTCCAGTGGAGGTAAAGGGCAGAAGCCACATCCTGATAAAGTCTTTACCTGACGTTTGTGCTTGATGAACCTACAGATATTGTGGTTTTTTAGGTGCCTCTTTCACATCATATTCATGGGGTGTGTTCTTTTATTCTTGGGGCATGTCTCTGCCTCTCCTGTCCCAAATAAGCTTCTTATCCCTAGTCTTTGTAACCTCGTCCCACCCTTTTAGTAGCTTTATTTGAAACCAAGTCTCAGCCACAGAGTGGCTTTAATAGTCTTTTATTGAGCTTCCCAGCAATGTGTCAGTGGTTATTTTTGATTAAGTGCAAACCGTTCCACAGAGGCACGTTTACTTGTCTTTTCTTCGGCCATATGTTGAAAAGCAAAAGCCACACTGACACCTTTTTCCGCACGTAGACGGCCACTTACTTGCGAGGCGGTCGTCAGTGGGAGGTTATCTATTCAAATGGTGAACATCAGAAGACACTTGTAAACCACATTAGTTAGAGGATGTCAGTTTTTCTAATCAGAGAGGTGCCAGCATGCTGATACTCAGTTTAAATCTTGTTAAATGATGGGTTACTATAGTTTATGTGAACATTGTAAATCCTATCTTTAAATTAAAGTAGGTGTAGTTGCTGATAAACAGTAGATATGAACTGTTTTTTTAGTTTTGTGAGGAACAATTGAAGCCTTAGTGGGAAACTCTAAATCACAGTAGCAACTGTTCTTCTGTAGCAAATAGTTTGTTTTGCGTAAAAAATGCATTTATTCATTTCAAACAACATTTTTTTTTGTATATCTGTGAAAATGTATGATGTTAGGATTGATGTCATTCAAATGTGATTTCATTTTCACAGCCAGTCAGAAGTCTGGATTTTGATTTTTTGCTTATTTATTGATTGACATTTGCTACTGAGTGAGTGGACTTTTTTGAATTCAGTTGTGCTACAATTTCACACTAGAGAGAAAGGTTTGTTTCCACTGTTCTGCTTCTCCAGTCTTGCATTGGTTGTTGGATGCGAAAGGAATGCTTACCTGTAATTAGCAACCTCTGCAGTTTCCAAAGTAACTTTTGAAAATACATTTCCAGTGAAAGAAAGCATTACGATTGAGGTTTTTGATCTTGCTTATAACAGATAAATGTTTACT
Organism: Brachyalestes nurse; assembly: GCA_037974405.1. Taxonomy (NCBI): domain Eukaryota; kingdom Metazoa; phylum Chordata; class Actinopteri; order Characiformes; family Alestidae; genus Brachyalestes; species Brachyalestes nurse. The sequence goes on along the minus strand of JBBPCY010000035.1, from coordinate 3,192,702 downwards.
GAGGTTACATCCGTGATGCATAAGTCTACTGTCCATAAGTGTGTGTTTTTATGGGTAATTTCCGAAGATGCTCTTCATTATAGCGACACTTCTTCGAAGCCGATGCTTGTTAACCTCAGAGTGTGTTTCCTGATGTCTGATGTGTGATAGCGCTTTAAATAACCTTTTCTTGCATGTGGTGACAGAAGCACAATGTATTCTTTGTTATGTCTCATAGCTGATTGCAATGCACATTCCAAACTATTCCATTTACCTTCTCTACCATAATTCTGTCTATAAGTAGTAGATTTTGCATGTGGTTTTTTTACTAAACGTATCCTTTTTCATTTCATTGTTACTGAATGCTAATCTCATCCCCTCATCATCTGCTGTTATTACAGTGCATTCATTTTCATTTATTTTATTTATTTGATTTAATCTTATTCGCAGCAATGTCAGTGTTACAGTTATTTTGCTACAATAACGTTTTGTACTTGTGTTGCACTATTGTTTATTGTCTATTTTTCTCTATTGTCTAAATTCTCTGTTGTCTATGATCTTTTATTATTTCTTGTCTTTCTAATCTTATCTTATCTTACCTTATCTTAGCTTATCTTGTCTTGTCTCTTGACATGAAAAAGAAAACAAACTGCAGGCTCAGACCTGCCAGTCCAGAATGTAAAATGGACGTACACCAAATGAACAGTAAGATCTTGAAGTTAAAGTGTTGGAAGAAAGAAAAATGGGATCTGAGTGGCTGAGTGATCAAACTGTGATGGCTAGACCTACCAAACGTGGTCCCATGAATGGCAGTAGGGTCACTGGAACCCAAGGTCATTGATGCATATGGGGAGTGAAGGCTAGCCCATCTAGTCTGATCCCACAGAAGAGCTACTGAAGCACAATTTGCTGAAAAAGTGCTGAACACACATCAACATGCAGCTTGTTGCCTGTGGAGCTGCGTAGCTGGAGACCAGGTCAGAGTTCCCATGCTAACCCCTGTTTATTACTCAAGACACCTACAACTGACACATAAGCATCAGAACTGGATCATAAAGCAGTGGTGGTCCAGTCTGATGCATCTCAGTATCACATTATGGACAGGTGTGCATGTGCTGCTTTAAAGAGGGCATGCTGGCCCCAAGGTGCCCTACTGGGCAGTGTTATTGTACCACCTGTCTAAACATTGTTGCTGGCCAAGTACACAACTTCATGTTAATGGTATTCTCTAATGGCAGTGGCCTCTTTCGCCAGCCTGATGCATTCTCCCACACTGTTAAAACTGTTCAGAAATTGTTTGAGGAGCATGACCAAGAGTTCTGGGTCTTGACTTGGTCTCCATATTCCCCAGACCTCAATCCAGTCGAGCGTCTGTGGGATGTGCTGGAGAAACTTGAGGCCCCATCTCAAAAACTTAGAGGACTTAAAAGCAGATACCACAGCACACCTTCAGAGGACTTGTGGAGTCCAAGCCTTGATGGGTCAAGTGCTGGCACAAAAGGCATCGGCGGGTGGTTTTAATGTTATCATTAATGTTGATCAGTGTATCTACGCATTCAATGAAAGTAATGACCTCTATCCATAGATAGATAGGCAGACAGACAGACAGATGATATTAAAAGAAAGTAAACCCAGTTCACACTCACTCTGTGTATTGTTAGCTGTGTGATCCTTCCTGTATGGCAGCAGGACTGGTGTGGTTCGAGTAAGACAGTCTAGATGCTGATCTTCTAGATCAGTCTAGCTAATTTTACAGCTATACCTTGTCGGCATTATACTTTTAAATTATACTTCTTTCTTTATGCTTTATTTGTCACATACACAGTTATTTGTCATATGCAAGTACAACGTGCAGTGCAATGTACCCCAAATCACACCTAAGTCTTAAAATTACTTAAAGAGAGAGGAAAAAAGATAGTAATAAGAAACAGACAAACAATAAAATAAGATAAAAAATATTCTGTGTAATAAAAGAAATATATGTTTATAGAGAGAAACGAAGAACAGTGCATGGGTGAGGTAGAAGTGAAAATATCCATTAGAATGGACTCCCTGAGTAAGGGGTTATAAAAGGTCAAAGGAAAGCGAGTAGCTGACACACTTACTGAGCAAGCAGAACGTCGAGCAGTATGCAAAATACATTTAAGGAAGGAAAGGGCTTTTAGAATGGACAGTTGGTCGGAAGCCAGTGTACCTTGCTTTAAAAGTATGGTTTGCTATTTTTTCCATTTGTTGTTCTGCTTAGTTCTGCTGTCAGACTGAAAGGACTTTCGTTTTTAATCTCACTTCCGTTTTTGCATTGACTTTTTCATGAGGGATGCGTTGGCAAGCACCACACTTTAGTAGGAGGGCGCATGAAAAAAGGGATGTTTATCAATGAGTCCAATCAAACAAGCACAAACACGCAATGCACAAAGGTGCAGTATCTGATATGAACTACACTAAAACCGATAGTCTGATGGTGTGGATAGTCATGGCCCATGCTTCCCAGACAACTGTTAACAGATTTATCTCTCTAATTTCTTCTAGCTTACCTCACAGAAATGGCTCTGACTCATATAAACAGACTCATGCTCTGCTGGCACTCTCTCACTGTCTGTATTTTCTTTCTATAAAAGATGGAATATCTTGCTGATTGTTATTGCTGATTGAGGACCAAGGATTCTTTACATTTGATTTTAACCCACCAAAGGGTCCATTTATGACATATGGGGGTTCTTTTTAATACCACAAAATCATCATGCTGGATTTTTCACAGGCACAACCAAGCGTTCCTTATTCACTGGAATGAAATAGTCTGCATTATGTAACTGTAATGTATGTAAATGACCTCTGATCTGATTGGGGGCTCTGTATTGTGCCAGTCTGAGAATGTGTGGCTAAACTCCCATAGGCTGAATAGGTAGATAAATGTAAATGCTTTGGTTTGACATCACAAAAGCTATGCATTTCTGTATAAGGACTGTATAATGACTATATAATGATATAATGAGTGTATTTTTGTGATGTTTGCATGCTACATCAAAGTCGAAAAGTAAATTTAAGAAAATGGGTTGCCATGTTGTGGACGATTCAAATACCCTGGCATTAAGAAGCCTTTAATGTTATGTTTTATTATTTTTTTCCTTGGAGAAGACTTTGCACACTCATTCTCTTATCTAATTCATGACTTTTTCATGAGTCAGATTTGGATGCCCCATCCTGTGGTTATGACTCATATCCTGGAAGTGTGCCTTGATCAATTGATGGAATTTCTAACAGATGATGCTATTTTTGTCATTTGCTTGAGTAGCCTACAGTATGATCATGATTAAGAGGCCAAAGAGGAATTTACAGTGTTCACTTTTTGGATTCTCTTAGTGTTTATAAGAGAGATGTTTTATCACCACTTTAAAGTTCAATGCTGCTACAAAGTCAAAAATGAACTTAAGGCCATTCTCTTAATGGCATAAACACAAGGAAAATCTGTTGCAGCTCTTCTTATTTTCAGTAGGGACATTCATTGATTTGGTAATTGGCAGTTAATGAGGAATTGTTAGGCATTTTCATGATTAAGACCATGCAGATGTATAAGCAGGCTAATAATATACATTATATGGGAAAAAAGTACCGGGACGACTGACCATTACACCAACAGAGACTTTAATGACACTGCATTCAAATACATAGACTTTAATATGGAGTTGGTCCCTCTTTGCAGCTTCCACTCTTCTTGTAAATCTTTCCACAAGATTTTGGAGTTTCTGTGGGAATTTGTGTCCATTTATTCTGTAGAGCATTTATGAGGCCAGACACTGATGTTGGACGAGAAGGCCTGGCTTGTAATCTCTGGCTCATAAGTATTAAATTCAGTGATTCATATGTTGCGGAATATATGATGTAATATGACTTAGTAAAGCTTCTGAATAGCAGCAATGTTTATTTAATGCTGTCTGCATTCCTTAGTGGAGGAACTGGACAGCAGGGGTCCTGTCGGATTTTTTTCTTGGAATGATGTGGAATAATTTACTTTACATCATTTTGTAACATTCTGAGGAAACTGTCAGTTTAAAAAAAATGTGGTGGCAGCCCTCACACAGAGGACTCATTTGACCTGAATCCATCCAGTTATGAGAGAAAGGATTGGGAATTCTGCATAAATATGAAAATGCATGTACATATGTAAAACAATGAGCATTGTTTGCTTTGTATCTCCATCCCAGATCACATATAATAGCTGTTTCTGGTTATTTTAGCTGGAGATGCCAGAATACCCAGAATACCTTTTTATCCTCAGGTTTTCTACTAAAAACTTTAGTACTGGCTGAAAAGCGCATCTTTTCAATCATCTATTTTCAAGTGAAGCATAAAAGCTTGAGATGGTCTTCAGCTTGAGAACTGAAATGGTCAAAGAAGCTTAATTTAGATTCTTATTTGCAGCTTTTGTGGAAGGCCCTGAAACAGCACTTTATAACGAATATAGCTAAGGTTAGCTAGATTTAGAAAAAATATGTTCCTCTGACAATCCAACATGTTAGCAGATTGCCAGCTGCAGACCTTGTGTAGAGGATGACAAGTCCTCATCAGTGTACACTGTTGTACTAGTTAGCTATAGTGTTATCAGTTCATCTAAAAAGTTCTGGAACGTATTGCTAACTATTTTTTTTCACAGAATCACCAGTGCTGTTACCTAACAATACATTTATAGTCCAACTCTTGCTTGAAAATTCAAAACAGTCAGAATCCACATCCTTAGACTACTTGATTTAGGTGATTTCAAATAAAGCAGTTGTAATTCTAATATAAAACTGAGCTAGCTACTCCTGCTAGCCTAGTTTGGCTACGTGTAGTAACTGTTATTATGACTTGACCCTTTTAACTTCGATTTACATTGAAAGCCATTTCAGTCCAGATACATTAGAGGATCAAAATAAATTCATTATATTACACTCCAGTAGCCAGTCTAGCATTTTGTACTCGACTGGATAATGGGTTTCTCTTATGAGGGTTATACATTTGAACGCATATTTGGTTTAAGTATTGTTTACTCAGACAGTCTGTGGGACACGATAGAAGAGTAAAATAAGTTTATACAAATAAGTGCGTACGTGTGGCTCAAAGCAACAGTTTTATATGAGCTATTTTATTACACTCATATGATTACCATAAAGACCTGACATTTACCGTCAAGACTGTTGTAATCAAGTGATTTTGAGGGCCTAGTCCACTGGTCAGTGTTCTCCAGCACCTCTTTGAAATGCCAAATTCCCTCCAGATTGCTAACCACTTTCAGATGTCATCCTTAATTAAGGCAATAAATTAGACGCACATTTGATGTGAAACTCACTAGCGTGCACCGCCTCACCAGGACTGTACACAAATGTGAACAATTTATTCATTGTAAAATCTCGCTCTGTTCCTCTTTTTACTGGATGGGTACTGAACAATGCCCTCATTGTGTTCTCAGACAGGCAGGGGATCGGTGCTGAAATGGATCTAGACCGGTGCCTTGGCTTTTGCATCCACGCAACCTGACAGAGAGGGTGCTGCTGTAGCAAACGCCTGTTGCTGCCTAGCACATGTTGGTGCTGGTTTTCAGGATGTGTTTGAGTGAGAAAACAGAGAAAATACACCTCTGAGAAGTCAGCTTAAAACAATATACACTATATGGACAAAAGTATTAGGACGCCTGGCAACATTGCATTCATAAACATAGACTTGAATATGGAGTTGGTCCCCCTTTGCAGCTAGAACAGCTTCCACTCTTCTTGGAAGACTTTCCACAATATTTTGGTTTCTGTGGGAGTTGGTGCCCATTCATTCTGTAGAGTATTGATGAGGTCAAGCACTGATGTTGGACGAGAAGGCCCAGCTCGCAATCTCCATTCCAGTTCATTCCAAAGGTGTTGGACGGGGTTGAGGTCAGGGCTCTGTGCGGACCAGTCACGTTCTTCCACACTGAACTCATCCAGCCGTGTCTTTATGGAGCTTGTTTTGTGCACTGGGACACAGTCCTGCTGGAATAGAAATTGTTCTTCCCCAAACTGGGTCCACAAAGTTGGAAACGTCCAAAATGTCTTGGTATGCTGAAGCATTAAGATTGTCCTTCACTGGAAGTAAGGGTCCAAGCCCAGACCCTGAAAAACAGGTGTGTCCCAATACGTTTGTCCATGTAGTGTATTAAAGGGCAGGGCAATATCAATTTGGCAATATTTTATCATTATTGTAATAAATTGTGTCTCTGTATGCTTTTCTGAGCACATCACTAATATCATCAGTCACTACAAAACTATGTCTCACTAGCAAGAGATCACAATAAGTCTTGTTTAATTAAACGTAGTGCAGTTTTAAACAGCACTGCTGATTATCACTGAGGCTTATCAAACCTCTTAAAATGACAAAATATTATTTCACAAAAATGACTTTTTATTAAATTTAGTTCTTGCTAATCGGGCACCATGATACAGCATAGTTAAGCAGTTCGTTTTAACATTATGCAGTTGAGATTCTGCCACTAACAACTTAAAATATTAATATTTTTAGAAAAGTGTAAATTCTAAACAGTGTTAACAGCTTTAACAGCAAGCCATCGGCTATGAAGGTAATTGTTTCTGCGGTAAATCTTTCTCACGAACACAAACACACACACACACACACACACACAGGTAAGATGACATTACCTAGCTGGTTGAATGCATGTCATGCAATGAGATAAGTTTGACTAGAAAGATAATTCAAGCTGGACTGTGAGTAAACACCACTATTAGTTAAACCAAAAGAACGACCAGATGTGAGTTGAACAATCATCACTTGGAAATGTGGTGTATGCCATAGACCTAAACTCAGAATTAGAATCAGAAAACTTGCTTATGCTATGACTGCACAGGCACAGATACAAGAACAACATAGTCAAAGTAACATAAAACTCTCCAGAAAATACTCATGGTTGTTTCGTTAATTCGATTTTCCCCTTCATCTATGGCTCCATCATGTTTTGATTTTGTTTTCTCGTATTACTGTGATTTGCTGTGCAATGTAAGATCAGTTAAATATATTTTTACAGTGAAAAGCTTGTGTTTCTTGAGTTGCACACTGTTTCGCACTCTGTCTCTCTGTGCAGTCTAACACACATTTTACTGTAATGTGAACCACTCCAGGACTATATTTTGGTTGAACGTTTTTCTCCGCCTCTGCTACGTCCACCATTTTTCAAATGTTTTGTTTTAAGTGACGCAGCCACTTAAAAGTTATGGCACCCTTATCATATGATTAAAGTGCAGAGGATGTATTAATTTATTTCATGTTTTTTATATGCTAATGTACGTGCTCCTGTCTCCAGTGTGTGAGAATTTTGATTCACATTTCAACTCTGATCTGATCTGCTCACTGTATTCCTGAAAGTGTTTGAAGCTGTAGCTGCGAGACTTGCTGTTAACTTATGCAAACTGAGCAACTAAGTCCAGAGAGGGTAGCTGTGAGGAAGCTGATGAAGTTTTAATTAGCACATATGCCATCCTGCAAAGCACAGATAACCCATGTCCCACTCTAGACCTCAAAGCTCTATTTACGGTCATTGATGGTTCATAGCAGAAGTTGTTGTGCTCATGATAAGAAGCCAAGGCTACAGTGTTATCGAGCTGACGCTGCAGGCTTGGCTGGAGTTTCCTTGAGAGCCTCTTTATCCATTGTGGATGGGTGCTGCGATAATGCTAAAGCTGTGGTTTTCCAGACCGCAAAAGTCTGCTGGGTGGTCTCGTCAGATCGAAGGGTGGAAACACATGCTCTTTCTCCTCGCACACTTTTCAATGGGAGAAGGAAGTTCACAGACATTTTTGCGCAGACCACTTTTTGTTCGGGGCCTTCAGCCCAATGAGATCAGAGGCCTGGGGCTATATGATAAAATACATGCATACAATGCCAGGATCTGTCTCCCTGCCACCGCAGCCGTTAGGTTCAGGACCACTCACAAAAGGCGCGGAAAGGTCACTTCATTCACTTGACGTTTAAACTCTAAACAGCTGATAAGAGACAGTAGGCAGAGTGTGGACTGTTTGCGTTTTGTTCACGCGACCAGTGTTGGTCTTTTGTTGGTCTCTCTTCCAAATAAAAGCTCTGTTATATACAGTTTGTGGCGTATATTGTTTTGAAATATCTAAAAAAGCAATGGTACAGAAAAAGCATCATGGTTTGATCACGTAAACCTCTTTTTATTACTTCAAAACTGCGATCAGTTAAAAAAGACAGTAAATATCACATAATCAGTAGTGACAGCCCAACTGTAGCTCAACCGGAAAGGCTGTCTGTTGTCGTTTATACCAACAAAATGGCTTTGCACTGATATCAAAGGACAAGCTTAAAATGTTTGGATCATCACAGCGGTAGCATCTGATATCCATATAAATGGTTGATAGATTGTTGTTAAAAGAACCACCTGGCTAAGTTCTGTTCATATCCACCAAGTTAAAAGGCTGGGCTGGAGGAATTTTTGCTATGTCGGACATAGACTGCAGACAAGTGTTCTCATGCTGTGTGTCTGTCTTGCAAAATAAGTAAACTGTAGCGAAGTTCAGCGCTTTCTCGCGCACATGATAAGGTTTAAATTACAGAAACACATTCTGCTCAGGCAAGAGCCAGAGGCCCATTTCCTGTGTTGGGTGTTTCAGAGGAGAGAATCAGCCAATTCAAATGAGGCCTGGCACTGATGTGACTAATAGCTGGCTTAGAGCGTCTGCAGCCTGCAATACAAAGTACTAGTGTGTTAGTTCTTGGGTGTTTTTGCTAGCCACTAGCTGGGGTGCTTGTTTGCATGGCCTTAGCTTTCAATGTTGCGGGATGGACCAGTAATAAAACTCGACCAGATGCAAAAATGTCATGCTTTTGTACCTGTGTGATATCCGTCCGAATTCATTTCACACCTCAAGGTCCAACAGTGTTTGTTGTTGCAGGGGACGCTCAATAATGTGAGCTTTGTTAATACGTCCAGCAGCGGTCACGTGTCCCTGCAAAATGGGCGGCTCTCTAGCTTTGCTTATGCTTTATGTCATAGTGGGTTAACTGGAAACTGTTTGGTTTCCCTTTGGAGTCTATAGAATATGACCACCTAATTTTACCTAATTTTAAATAAACTATATACATGTGAAAGCCAAAAACCAACATAGAAGTGCAATAGACTCTAACACCTCATAAAGGATCTTACTGAACATAAATTAAATCCAATCTATTCTGCTGGTACAATGTTAAAATATTATTAAATATTATGAATAGCTCTGATATCTTTTTCATCTTATTTTCAGAATCTTCAAGATGGAACAGTGCCACTACAATGAAACCATCGCCTACTTTTACAACAAAAGCGGAAAATATCTGGCCACTGAATGGAATACAGTCAGCAAACTTGTGATGGGTCTTGGGATTACAGTATGTATCTTTATTATGCTAGCGAACCTGCTGGTGATGGTAGCCATCTACATCAACCGGCGTTTCCATTTCCCCATCTATTATCTGATGGCTAACCTAGCGGCAGCGGACTTTTTTGCCGGGCTGGCGTATTTCTATTTGATGTTCAACACGGGGCCCAATACGCGCCGGCTAACTGTCAGCACATGGCTGCTGCGTCAGGGCCTCATTGACACCAGCCTCACGGCCTCTGTCGCCAATCTGCTCGCCATCGCCATCGAGCGCCACATCACAGTCTTCCGTATGCAGCTCCACACCCGCATGAGCAACCGGCGCGTGGTCGTGGTCATCATGATCATCTGGACCATGTCCATCATCATGGGCGCGATCCCCAGCGTGGGCTGGAACTGCATCTGTGCCATTGAAAGCTGCTCCAGCATGGCGCCCCTCTACAGCAACTCATACCTCATCTTCTGGGCCATCTTCAACTTGGTGACCTTTGTGGTCATGGTGGTCCTGTACGCCCACATATTCATGTACGTCCGCCAGCGCACCATGAGGATGTCGCGCCACAGCTCGGGCCAGCGGCGAAACAGGGACACCATGATGAGCTTGCTGAAGACCGTGGTGATTGTACTAGGTGAGTTTCTCACTTCCTTCAGTCTGAGACCCATTCTATATTTTCCTTCTACCAGACTTGGACTTGGACAGCTTGCTCTAAGACAGTTTTTTTATGCAGATATCCTACATTATGAACGTAGTTCATAATAGAATTGCACAAATTAAAATTTTTCCAGTGGTTCGTTAAGTGGTTAACCTGCTAGCAATGCAACCAACACAACTCCACTTTGTCTTTGATAGCACTGCCTGACATTTATCAGTTGTTTGATGGACAACTTAATATATTTTGGGATTAATTGAAAATCGCACTCCTTGTTTTTCATTTGTTTTTGTAAACTGAACATCATGCTCTTAGATTCTTTATTAGTGTGGTTTTACAGAGATGTAGAACAAAACTCTGACATAAATTTGAAATACTGTCATCAGTTCTACTAAAGAAAAATAGTGATATTTCATCTCTAATAGATGTTTCAATGAAGTACTTTAAAATATATTAGGTGTGCCCCTGGGTGTGAATTTGGGGATGAGAAATCTCTTTCCATTTCTTTGAATTTGAGTTTACAACAGAATTGTCTTTTCATTCAAACTGCATATAAGTGATCCAAATTGATCTACTTACACATACTTTAGGTAAGGGCTGTCTCACTAAAAATCGTTAAAAAAAACGAATCAACAAAAACATACGACTTAGCGAGTAGTTTGACCACAGGCCATTTATCCTTACTCACCACATTCTTCACAAGTGGAGCTATAGACCCTTTACAATTTTTCTGGCTTGCCACTTTCATTGGTTTTCGAAACAGGTAAATATGTTTCCTGCTTAATCAAAGCAAATAGTATAGTCAGCTTTATAAGACATTTTGAAGTGTCCCCCAATGCCCCTACTCTAACCCCAACCTCCACATTCATCATCTGCTACTTATATTATAGTCCACATTAATTTAGATTATTTGGAAAGATTAGATGGTTACTAAATTAGATGGTAATTTCTGTAGAGGGTCATTTACAGCAATTGTGGTTAATCTTTACAGCTCAGTTTGGTGTATTATATGAAAAGGGATGTTATAGAAATATTCAGTCCTACATAATAATAACACATTTAAACGACCAGAATGGTGTTGTATCTCACAACTGTGGTTGGTAACGTGAGCTGACCACTGTGATTTAAATTAGAATAAAGATCCTGTAGCATTTTTGTATATATAATAGAGTGTAGATTGAGTTTGTTTAGGTTGAAGGTGTGATGGGGATTGTCCATGATGATAAAGAGAAGTGTGAGTGGTGGGTCTTTAATCAACACTCCAGAGCTACTGTTGACCTAGAGAATGAGGCTGTACATGAATCGGATGGTTCAGAACTTAATGGTGGGTACCTCCTGCTGCTCGTCAGCTGAGAAAACAGACAGTGACTTGGGAGACAGTGCCTCGTTGACTTGGGAGTTGATTAAATACAAGGTACAACTGATTTGTATGTTTAGTATATAAAATAGTATATACTATATAAAATGAACCATGTTAACTATGGTTATGAAATAGAAACAGAATGTTTACAATTGAGTATTTGGATACTCATTCAGAAACACAGATGAGTAATCAAAGTAATCAATGAGTAATCATTTGGGCACGCCCTGTATTTTCAGCTTTATACTTACAATCCCAGCTACAGCATTTAAGCCTGTTTTCTTTATAGCAGCTCTGGTCTCAAAGCTATGATTTTTTATGTTAAAGAGGTGGGACTCACCTTGAAAGTAAAATTAACTTACAGTGGACCAATCTGTCTTAAACGGTGATCTGTAAGCCTTTAACTAATAAGTGTCAGCATCCCAAAGAGTGTTCCAGAGTGTCGGGGTCTAAAGGGTTAGCAAAAACCCTCTGAATGTTTAATAGTGTTTAAAATAGAATGTTCAAAATATTTGTAAGATTATTACCAATGGTCATTTATAATGATAACCTTTCTTTATGTAGGAGACTAGCTGAGAGATTTATTGTATTTATAAATCCATTGTCCTTTAATAAAGTGGTGCAATCACACATACATGGCCTTGTAAATATGAGTCTGGCTGCGATGCAATTTATGGGAATTGGTAAATGCTTCTAGCATGTGTTTTCAATGCATCAAAAATAGCTGGGAACGTTCAAAAAGTTCAGCACACTTGATTAAAAAATATGATCCCAGTGGTCACTGGGGTACGAAAAATGTGCCCCGTTTCCTTTGGTGTGGTACCTTCAACAAAAGCGTCTCTTCATTATCCTGCCGATGATGTCAGCTTTATTGAATGAATATAGTGTATTGTGTCTTTTTGGGTTTTATTGCAATGATGTCACACTGTCGTAGACATCTGTCCTTGGGGCCTATTTATCATCTGTGATGGCAGTTCTCACAGTACATTGTGCTCAGATTTCCATGAAACTCCTTCCTGAGCTGAGCTTTGGCCTTGACTGTGTTTACAGTAGATAGTTCACTGAGCACTCCCAACTCCGTATTCCTCACTTCACAGCCGTGCTCTCTTAATGCCATATCTGTTCCCCCTCACTGAGCCATTCATCCATACATAAGCAGCTACCTGGATAGCGTGCACCGCGAAACAGTATGTTATCCTGTTACACTGTTGTGCCAACTCTGGAGCATTCGAACAATGCAGCCGTTCAGTTCTGTACAGCTGAGGGTCTGTCGTCCCGGTCTTGTCGCCAGTTCCAGTGTTTGCCTTGCACTGCGTCAGCGTCACGCCCCACCGGCTCCCCCAGCAAAAGCTGGTCCCAGAGAAAGGACCCCAGTCATGGAGAAAGACCCCAGAGCCACTAGCATCAGTGCGAAACAGTGCTGTTGTTGTTTCGGGGCCTTGTGGGGCTCAACATGAGACTCAGGAGAAAGTGGAGAGCAATGGACCAGGGCAACGGAGGAACACACACCGCTCTTAGGTAGTCTGTCACTCTGCACATAGGAGAGCTCTAATGCTGTTATACTGTTTTATATCTGCAGGCGCTGGAAAAAGCACCTAAAAGTACTTAAAAAAGAAACTGAAAGTATCTTACTCAATGAAACGTGGAAGTAGGGAACCAAAAATATACTGGCATGAACTACACTGGCATAAATGTCTCAACATTTATACATACTTAACATTCATGACGTTTTCACACTTTGTTTAACTCTGTTTATTAAGAATTTGTTTAAGTAAACAATAATAAAAGGTTTTCCAGCCTTCACCGTTTCCAGTGAAAATATCAAAGTGCGGAAACCATTTAAATGTTCCTTTGTATTTCTGTAGGTCCAGCCCTCATCCTTGCTTTAATGACTTCCACAAGGATCATCACAGTGCTGTGTGTGCAGTAATCACCACTGCATCTTCACGGTCAGCACCGGCAGTTAGGGCTGATAAAAGTATTTACAAAATTCAGGTTTCAAGATGACTGCAGTTACTGTTTTAGCATTGTAATGTGTGTTAGTCTACTGTTTGAAACCACATAAGCAAGTCTAGTTGAAATGACAAAAATCTAACAGGATCAGATTTTGGAGCAAATCAAAAAAAAAAAAAACTGTAGAAATTAGTATTAAATCAATGCAAATAGAAAAAAAAACAATCTTTCCATTCAAAAATATTTTTGAATTTTTGTTTTAGTAAACCTCTTGAATTCTCACAGTATCTTCTAACCTTTGTAGCTTTTATTTGCTTTCATGAGTCGTAGTCACAGGTAGTCAGTTAACCCTGTAGGCATTTCTTTGTAAAGGTGAGAATGCCAAGATGGGGGAAATACTAAGCCCTACTTATTTAATATTCCATCATTAGATTTTATGTTCAGGTCAAGCAGAATTTGGTAAGTTTGTGATCGTGAGCTTTCTTGGTCGTGTTAAATAGCATAATCGACACCATCATAGAAGTAATACACTTTGCAGCTTTGTAGTGAAACCGGTCACTTCTGGGGGACGTCTTTCCAAGTCCCACATCTGCTACACAGATGAGCGGGCAGGTTCCAATTCTCGAGAGGCTATAGCACAGTTATTCCTTCTTTCTCCAGGGAAGCTCTGTCAGAGATGGAAAAATTACACGGATCCTGGAGCATCTGCATCAGGCTTCATAAATAGCACGTTCCCTGGGTATGGACACCAGTTTACAGTCTGGACTTTTCAGATTAGTGGTGTGTCGTAACTCACTACTACTCGGCAAATCTTAGGCTGTATAACTGTCATTCGATCCCAGCTTCAGTGGATTCCAGTTTAATTCTAGAAATGAACAGTGGAACAATTTGACCAAGTAAATGGGACAGTCCTTTTTTTTTGAGGCAAAGCAGAATCTAAAATCTTATTTACTATCAATACAAGTAACCCATTTCATCATGTTTTTTGGTATTATGACAATTTTAAATATACTAAAAATATATATATATGAAAAGCACTAACACACTCCATTCCACCGCAGGTAATAAATTGATGGATATTTTAACATTTATTTCAACAACAATTTAACTTGTAATAATGAAGCAATGAATATGACTGTTACTGTTCAGATAACAGTATATGTGCTGTCCTGGCACATGCTTTGCAGGGAGACTGTAGCAGTAGGCTGTTACTAGTGTAATTCTTTCTTTTGAAATGATATGGTTGTTATTGGTTTTAAGCTGCAGTTTAGAATAGCTAACCTTACTATTAGGTCTGTGCCTGATGACTGAGCGATAGCAGCCCCCCATTGACACAACAAAACTGTTCACAGTCAGTTTAAAACCACAGAGTGCTGCAAGCAGAAAAAAAGAAAATCTGTTGTACCATGTACATTTTCGCACATCCTCAGACCACAGTGTCAGGCACAACAGTCAGACAACAGCTTAAACCCTGAATAAACCCTGTTACATCTCAGTTCTCATACAACCAGCAGAATTAGGCTAATCTAAGCTGCTACTGAGACCATGACATCTGATATTCAACTTTGTGTGACATTCATAATTCTGTTTTTTATTACTAGATTAATAACGCCATCATGTAGCTGACCACATGAGACAACCACAAGTGTGTTTTCATTGTTCTTTTATTATATTAAACTTCAGTATAGTAGAGATTCATTTGCATGTTGCGGCCTATTGCGATATCAGCATTCCAGAGACGGCTATTGCAATAACGATTAACAGACGATATATCGTGCAGCTCTAGAGTCTAGTTAAAAGCACAAATTGACTGTGGTTTTCAGATTAGGAGCTTTACTATTTTCCTAATAGACTCAAAGTAGTGGTTGACTTTTGTGCAGAGGATAAGCTGATTCATCCCTAACCATCCTTTTCATGACAAAGTAATAATACTCTGTCTGTTCTTGTATTCTTCCTCACTCTCTAAAAATAGCTGGTGTAATGATGAGCTGTCTCGTATTCCTCATACTGAACTGACTTTTTTAGATTTTTGGACACTTAGATTTTGAGTGAAAATGCCTGGTGAACAATCGTCTTCACTCCATGGCTGCTTGGCATTGGAGCAGAAAAAGGAGGAAGAGGTTATTTGCGATGATCTCAGGGCTCAACCCTGAATGTGTATCCAGAGAGAGTGAAATCTGGCCTTGACCACAGAAGGCGACTTGAGAAAGAGTGTCTGAATAGCTAATCCAGAACAAACGACTGCCTTTTTTGCCAGATGGTTGAGTCTCAAGTCTGTGTGAAAGCTTGCGAGGCATGTGCTAAGCACTTTCACAGGTAATGCTGTCTCAGTAAGGCTCCATTGCACCCCCACCCATCCAATTCCTGCCAATCCACATCTGCATACTTCTGAGACCACAGACATTTGGCCATACTACTTTTTATCACTATGAAATGTGTCTTGGTGGTCCAAGAATAGCCCGCTCATCTGCTGAATCTAAATGTTTTTGCTGAAGCTCGTTCCTGATGATTCATTATTTGTGATGGGTCAGTGGTTTACAGGGTCATTCAGTGAGGCATGGCTCAATAATGTGTACAATAGTATGTTGTCCTTTATAAAAAACAGTCAGATGTATTAACATCTCTGAGTTACTTCTTTGCCATTTAACACCTTAATTCCAGAAAGTCTTATAAATTCCTGTGAAAGGAAACTACGTGCCACCATCAGGGGTATACATTTGACTTATTTAGTGTTTTTTTAAATGTAGAAACATTCTACATCAGAAAATGCTACATTATTATTATGTAAGTAATGAGGTGTTCAGCTTTTCTTTAAAACACAGACCATTGCTTATGTCTGTCAAGGTACATGGCACATTATTAGTTGAATCATGAAAGAACCGGCATTCATCAGCACAACAGCAGGATATCACGCCTCGCTTTTGAGGACCATTTTTAGTTCAGCATTAGCGTGAACAAGCATGTCATTGTGCCAAATTGTGTTAATGCACCTTGGCGGAAGTAATAAATTGAAATCCCGCTCGGAGTCGGCGAAAAGCTTTGAGCAGCTGTTAGTTGAAATACTTTCTCAGCTTGAAAGTAAGAGAGACCATCTGTGGAGGGGAGGGGCGCCTAAATGAAACTAAACAGCTTTGTTCAATTTTCAGCGAAGTGTTAGCTTGCACGTTACAACATGCCATCTTGTCATTAGCCCCGATCGACCTTCTAACATTCTAAGGTGGCTTCGTCTGTCAAAAAAAAAAAACAGATTTGCATACATTCATATGTAATTTACTGAGGTTTTCTAGAAAAAACAACCATTTCATACTGTTTGTAATTCTAAATTCAGAATAACGCCCCCTTCTTATTCAGATCTTCAAAGCGTATTTGATTTATGAGGTCGAACCGCAACTCCACCTTTTCCCTTCCTCAATCAACTGAACTCCACCTCAACCCTCAAAGCCCAAATGTAGCTACATCTTGATTTATACCGATATTAAATAAATAATCAGACCTTCTTAAAGGTTCTCATTAAAGTCACTTTAATAAGAAATACAACCATTGGCTCCAAAAATAGACAGCACTAAACCAGGCAGCACTGTTTCATGTTCAGCTGTAAGTGCAAAACCACAACCTAATTTTAAAATACACACACAGGCTTACCACTTACTTTTTTGTGGAAGACCAGTTTTGACCACACACACACACACTCCGATTTGGAGAATCCACTGCTGAAACACAGCACTGCGCTGTCAGATATTAATAGATACTCATGATATGAAAGACGCTTCATATTTAATTGCTAATATACCACAGCGGGACACCTATTTATAATTTGTGAATACTACTTTGTATTCAGTGTTACTTTTCTTTTTATTCTGCTTCCTTTTCAGTAGATTAAAACAAAGCAATCCATTGTTTATCTTCTTGGTTTTGGACACACTTCTTAAATTTAATACAGGGCTATTTTTCTTATAGTATTGATGTGCAGTAGTATATATTGTCTCTCTCACACACACACACACACACACATATATATACTGTATATATATATATTACCACATCATATTTTTTATTGACTGATTCAGCTTTTTTAATACAGCAAACAGGCTTTCTGGGCACGGAGACCTTGGTGGAGGAAATTAAACTTTCATCTATAAGAAGCAAAAGCAAAAGTGCTTGGAACACAATCTCCAGAGTGCTTCCTTTTCCTTCCCCGTTAAGCTTGTTCTGAAAAGAGCAAGACATGTGGCCAAGTCGTGCTGGAAACGGGCCGTTGGAGTTTATCTAACTCCTGAGAGTCCCCACATAACTTTCAAGTGATGTAAAGCATGCGAGAGCAGCTGTGTTCCCTGAAAGAAAAGCAGGCCCTCACAAATATCGTCCTCTCTTGCAAAATACCATCTGTAGCCAAAATATTTATACTTTTTTGACACACACTGAGAAACGGCAGTCAAAAAAAGCATGTATCATCAGTATGTCCAAGCTTCTCTGAGGTTACGCTGATAAAGATGTGACGTGAATGATGTGAATGGCCATGTCTCATGCACTGAAGAGTTACTGGGAATATTTCACCGAAACACCTGCCTGCCCGTCCAGGTTTCACTGAAAGGTCACACGACACAACCTTCAAACCTGTATATTACTTCACAGCGAAATGCTCATACACATTCTGAGGAAAAATCCAACAATATGATGTAATCAGTTTATTACTGGGTCAGAATGGGAGTGAATGACCACCATCACTCCAGACAGCAGTACAGGTCAACTATCAGTGTGTACAATGTTTTTCTTTTTTTTCTTTGGGTAGACCTGAAACCACTACTTTTTGTTTTCCAGTACTGGTACTGAAACCTTGAGTGTAAGCTGATCCGATGTTTCTTCTCTAAAAACTTTGAAATGAAGAATAGTTCATTAAAGCAGTTCATTTAAAATGAGCCCCTAAAAGCCCCTGAGTCCTAGTCAAACTACTCAAACACTCGACTGCCCCACAGGAGCAGATTCACAATCAACAACATGACCTCACACAGGATGAATTGTCTAGAATTTGTAAAAGATTAGATCAGATTCAGTTTCCCCTGTTGATATTTGATCTAGTATTTTATGCCAATACCTTCCCAGTACGGCATTGAATCTAGTATCTAGTATCTAATATCTTTACCTAGTACCAATTTGGTGCCATCCCAGGCCTTTTTTTTGTCTCAGTCAGAAATAAATGAATTCCACTAACAGAATAATGCGTTTTCCTCACACACCTAATTTCTTTTCAATTAAAATTAGAATGGAATTAAAATGTGTGTAAGCGGTGACTCATTTTCAGGCAGTGGGTTGAATGTACATATAAATATCCTGTTGTCTGATGAACAACATGGCAACATGGACAGAAGCCACCACCAAAACCCTACAGCCACATAAAAAAACTAGAAAAATATTACATATGTGTTATTGTAATATGTGTGATATTAATATTGCAGCATAATGGGCTAACACCCCATCAGCTACTGTACTTGTTAACAGCCAATTTTTTACAGATACACACATACACACACACACACACTGCTCAGTACAGTTGTTTGGTATTCTAGTATTAAACACACCTTGATATAATAAAAAATGCACTGGTGGTGTAACTCACAGCGATGAAGGACCACATCACCTTACTGCCACCTCGGTTGTCACATGTCTTCTAATTTCCCATACAATGTTAAATGCTTGCTTTGATTGCTTCCTCTTGTCTGTGTGGTTCTGCAGGTGCTTTCATCGTGTGCTGGACGCCTGGGTTAGTCCTCCTGTTACTGGACGTTTTCTGCGAAGATTGCAACGTTTTGGCTTACGAGAAGTTCTTCCTCCTCTTAGCCGAGTTCAACTCAGCGATGAACCCCATTATATACTCGTACCGGGACAAGGAGATGAGCGTGACGTTCAAGCAGATCCTGTGCTGCCAGCGGCAGGAGAATATAAACGGTACAGCAGAAGGCTCGGACCGCTCGGCTTCTTCCTTCAACCACACAGTCCTTGCCTCACCCCACACAAATGACCACTCGGTGGTCTGAACTGGAATGTCGGAGCATAGCTGGCACTATCAGGACTGAACCCAGGACTGGAGAGAAGCCCAGTGTCCAGTGGAAGCATTTGTATCAGCGATGACTTCTTGGTTTTGGGCTTATGGAGGGATTTGTTTGTTCATTTCATTTTTATACATGTTCATTGCAGATGCTACATTAAGTATTTAAGGACTAATCCGAGTCGTGATGGTCCAGCCAGTGTAAAACACATTTCCCCCTCATTCATTTTACAATGACAGGAGCAGGAGAGAGGTTTTAGTGAAGATTTCCAAACCGATTCAGTTTTGTCTTGGAAATTTGTAGACATAAATTGACATTATTTACCCTTATACGTTATGCTTTTGCACTACAGACATAAGCAGTGCACTCTTGGGAACAGCACTGATGAACAGCATCACTTTGCCTCATAGCCTATGAAGTATATGATGTACTTTACATTCTGGTGTCTTTCTGTGCTGTCACACATAGAGTAGAAGCGCTAAGCACATCTAGGATGTAAAGAAACCAGTTCAGCATGTGTAACAAAAGGCATTCTAGCGGATTTGTGCCTCAGTAACTTGAAGGTTAAGTTGCTTTGTGGATTGTTCTTTGGTCTTTTGTCCCAATTGACCACAGTAACATCCAAAAGTCACCCTGTTTTATCTCTGCTGTGTTCTTGGCAAAGGTGTAATAAATCAGAGGTTCCCAACCACTGGGCCGTGGAGCGGTACCAGACCGTGCCTTGTATGATACAGAGCTGCAACAAAGCGCCTCTGAGTGTGAGGGTGTGGGGGGTGCTTGAGGGGTTGGTGGTCTAATTAAAATCCTTTATTTTATCATTCTAATTCTTATCATTCATATTATCATAATGATATTTGATATTTTTATTTAAGGTTTACAGTTTTTTAAACATACTGATTACATCACACTCTGTATGGCCTTATGAGTGCATGTACACTATATGGACAAAAGTATTGGCCCCTTAATTCCTGTGATGGTCAATCTTAATGCTTCAGCAGACCAAGATTTTTGACAACACCATGCTTCCAAACTTGTTTGGGGAACACAGTTTGGGGAAGAACCTTTTCTATTCCAGCATGACTGTGTCCCAGTGCACAAAGCAGCTCCATAAAGACATGGCTGGAGGAGTTCAGTGTGGAACTTGACTGACTCACACAGAGTCCTGACCTCAACCTCATCTAACACCTTTGGGATGAACTGGAACGGAGATTATGATCCAGACCTTCTCATCTAACATCAGTGTCTGACCTCATAAATGCTCTACAGAATTATTGAGCACAAATTCCCACAGAAACTCCAAAATCTAGTGGGAAGTCTTCCAAGAAGAGTGGAAGCTGTTATAGCAGCAAAGGGGGAGCCAAATCAGTATTAAAGTCTATATGTTTAAATGCAATGTCATTCAAGTCCCTGTTGGTGTAATGGTGAGGTGTCCCAATACTTTTGTCCATATAGTGTATGCCCCTACAGGCTATTAGAAAACAGCTGAGAAAAATTGTTGTTGATCCGCACACGTTCAGGAGAGAGTCATGCAGACAGCCACATTCGTAACAAATCACCAATGGTCCAGTAGTTTAGGAAATCTTTAATCATTCAGGATCATTCAGTATAAAGTGATGCAAACCAATATGGCAGTTTATAGCAGGTTTTACCACCTGAATCAATAGCATCTACAAACTAGTGGGTTTAAGTGAGGCATGACATTTTGTTGGTGGGCCTAATCCTGTGTGTCAAGACACCCCCACCCCCCCAGGACCACCAAGACCACCAACACTGGTTTGTAAAAAACTTTGTTGGCTATGCTTTGGTTCACACTGCTAAAAAGGTGGGGAACCACTGTTGTAAGTAACAAACGGACTATTTTTCATGTGGGAAATCTTCCTCCCTGAGTAGGTTTTGAACAGATCTCTCTGTTTTCATCAGTTCCCTGCATGAACACGGACCACTTCTATACACTATATGAGCCATTTTTCTTTTCAGGGATTCCAAGTACTTTAACTAGATGAGGAAGCCACAAGTGCCATGTACACTGTAAAAAATGGTTTTAACTTGAAACGAAAGTGCCCATGCTGCCTTAGAGTTCCTGGGTCATTGAACTTTAAAAGAATAAACAGTATTAGCGAGCTTG
Organism: Brachyalestes nurse; assembly: GCA_037974405.1. Classification (NCBI taxonomy): domain Eukaryota; kingdom Metazoa; phylum Chordata; class Actinopteri; order Characiformes; family Alestidae; genus Brachyalestes; species Brachyalestes nurse. The sequence continues at coordinate 3,171,205 of JBBPCY010000035.1, read as the reverse complement.
TAAGTTGAATGAGTTACGTTTTAACAAAATGTAAAAGAGATTTTTGTTTTAATAACAAAGTTATATCGATTCCAACAGGCAGCCCATAAACTTTTTTGAAGTTAAAATAGCATTTTTTTACTGTGTGGAAAACTTTCATTGTGTTTTTTTGAAGGATGTTTCGGATTTCGTGGGATCCTTTTGAGGAACGTGTTTAACAGACATAAAAGAAACATGTATGCTCAGAAATCTTGTAATAACAGAATGGAATATGGATAAGAAACTGAAGGCTACAGTGTTGGTTGTGTATGTGTGTGTGTGTTATTGTGTGTAGCATTCAGGGCAAACCAAAAGAACTTTTTCTTCTTGTGAGCACCATGAAATGTAATCATGTTGGAACACGACAGCTTGAATACATCTTGTGATTGGACATAAGAGGAATTAAATTATCAGTGGAGGATGCTCTGTTCTTTCTATGTAAGTGTATGTATGTACGTATGTATATAATATATGTATATATACAATGTTAGTTTCAAAGGGAATGTTTATTTTTAAGGATAAAAATTTGACCTTTCTTTTTCTCAGTTGTATTTTGGTTAACATTTTTTTTTTTGTTAAATTAATTTGAAGTGAGTAACTTTTGGGCCAGACATTTTTTACTATTTCTTTTTAATTGATCTGAAATGTGTAAAAACATCCCTGTTTTATAGTGGATGGAAAAGTCCGTATTGTGAATGGTTTTAAATACAACAGTGGACTCTGTTTCAATGTGTCTTATATATATAAGAATGTAGGGCTGTAGAATGCTGGTCTGATTCGTTGATCAGATGTGTTGGGAGCAAGGAAAACTAAAAAAATATGGAAAACGGGGGCTCCGGGACCAAAAACCCTTTTTCTTGATGACCAGAACCCAGTTTTAGCAGCGTAATGGTCCACTGTTGTCCTTCAAGGTACTGCTCCGTAGATTGTCTCCACCAAGCCTGGAAAGACCTTGGAGGAGACCATCTAGAAACACAGCTATGCATGAGCTGTAGTGGACCACACTCCATTCAACCTTTTGACCAAAAGCCAATATTGTTTGTGTTTATTGGATGAAATGTTCATCTTGTCCAAAAAAAAATCCTCATGTTTTTGTTCCCTTGCCGAAGCCAATGAAATTCTGTATAACACTCATTTAACACTATAATTCAATCAGCCAATCTTCTTAAAATAAACTTGTATGGTATCAAATGCTCAATTTGTTATTGTGTAAAATCTTTCTGTGGATGTGTAGATTACTATTAATCAGTATATTGTCCATGTTGTGTCAATCATTCATTCCCTGTAACCTCCTAATCCTTACTAGGGTCACGGGTACCCGGAGCCTGTCCCGGGGTCTGTTTGCGCAAGACAGGGACTCATCCCGGATGAGAGCGCACACACACACACACATCATTCACTCACACCTATGTTCAATTAAGAATCCCAAATTCAATGACATGCTTATCTTTCTCAGAGGAAGCCACGCATGAGCATTTTTAGTGTGGGGTGGACGCATCACTCTAAGTCTGTAGAGGTTGGGGTGGAGTTGTGGGTGTTGGGGTGGGGAGTCATGGGATTCGCGTACAGCTCTACGTCTCGGCCGTTGTCTGGGAGACAAAAAGTGAGGGGGACCAAACTAATTATTTTAAGGATAACGAGGATAACATGCAAACTCCACACACACAAGGCCAGGACCCGGAATTGAACCTCCAACCCTGGAGGTGTGGGGCTACCCACTGCACCACCATGGTGCCCAGCTCAAAATCTAATTTACACAATTTTCCAATCAACCCTGATGTTTGGTCTCCAAATTTGACTTCTTTCACTTAGAACTGGAGCTAGTATGAAGCTATTAATGTAAACAAACACTAGAAGTCAGTAGACCCCTAAATCACCACAAAACGGCGCCCAGCTATTTATTAGGGTGGTGCAAACCTGTGGATGTGGTTACTGAGTTACTAAGTCTGATATGCCACTGTTATAGTTGATTACTGTCCATATGCTAACCTGTGTCTTTCCTCAGGCCTACAGAAGGCGATTCTTCAACCGCCGCCTAATTTCACAGCCTGTAGACGACATACTTAGGCCAGTTGATCCCTCAGGAGAGCAAGCATAGCAACGCAAACAGAGTTTTCCAGTTTTTCCTGCAGACAGGCAGGAAGTTCCTGTGTCCAGAGCAGATGCGGACTGCTGAGTGAGAGGGATATCATGCTATCAGTAACACTGGCGCTTTTCCGAGAGGGATTCGCACGTATGCTCTAAAGAACAAACGGGCAAGAAAAAAAGACTCTTGAGTTCTGCCTGTGTCGTTTTCTATAGGAAACATGCCATGCGCTTCGGAAACAATCGTGAAAATGTGCGGTATGTGAAATGTAGAGCGTGTGAGATGGCGAGGACAATCGGAGCTCAGTCTGCCCGGTGCAGATAGCCAAGTCCCTAAATCGGAGCAGCTGGAGCCGGCATTCCACTGTGTTTGCGTTGCTCTTGAGTAATGTCTGATATTGAACATGGAATTCTTTGACAACTTATGGGGGATATCCATGTTTCCTGTCGTTTCCGGGCATGCATTATTAGAAGACTGTACTCTGCCTTCGAAGGCCAAGGAGATTTTCTGGCTTGCAGCGCACTTTGTGCAACAAATGCCAGAATGATCACATCATTATTTCAGTCCCAGCTTTGCATTCGTGCATTTTAGATAACTAAAATGCACATAAATGTGGTTGCTATAAAGAGCTTGGAGACACCCAAAGTTCGGGCAAAAAAAGTTGGTGTTAAAAAAATACACTCGCCGTTTGAGTTTGAACTGGCTCATGTTCCAGTTCTCTTCATTCAGTGCCTGGTGTTTTACCACTGCACCACAGAAGGGGGCTGAAAGTGTAGCCACATTCGCAGGCTGATTATTTTTAATTAAACCACAAGAAAGTCATTTTAATAACTGACCTGAGCTGAGCTTTACTGTGTTGAAGTCTGTGCGTTTATCTTTGCTAAATTGATGTTTCTCTGCTTTTTGTCCCTTCCCGGCTGCCGTAGCCATGACATCACAGACTGTCTCTCTGACACATTATATAGGCGACTCGACCGTCCGCTCTCTCTCTTCGTACATTTCAGAGGCAAATCGACCACAAAAACCTATTTTTTGAACAATCAATGCTCAGCCCGATCCCTCAAAAATGTGAATGCACGCCCACTACACCGGATATTAACGGATGTTTTGATGTTGGAATTATGCCAATATTTGAAAAAACTGTAGGAGAAGAAGGAGTGCCAAATTCTAGCTATAAAAAGAATAATAATGATAAAATAAAATAGAAGACGAACAATAGTGTTATTGCTTCCACAATCACACTAATAAAAATATAAAAAACAAGAACAATAGTGTGATTGCGTAAGCAATTAAGCTTTTAAATAAACAACTATGGAATGCATGTGTTAGCATTGTTACAGTCACAGTAATGGCAATAAAGTCTCTGTTCTAGTCATACTAGTCATACTGTAATGACAGGTTGTTATAAATGAAGTTTTCTACAATATGTTCTGTTAACTCTGCACATATGCATAGTTAATTTTCATCAACTGTGGCAATTATCCAAGTAGGACTAACACAATCATTAGTGTTTATCTGTAAAAGACAAGGGAAAAAACTATACCCACAAAGTGCCAGTGTTTCACTTGGTTTTAACCAAGTAAGAGTTCACGTGATAAATTATCTGAAAACTGAGACTGGCTGGATCCATCCATTCCTGCATCCACACCAACTGCTTAACTAAGTACACTGAGGAGAGCTGCTGTTTATCTAGAATGAAAACTTGCCACAACCCCACCAGCTCTTTTTGTACAAGATTAGACAGTCCTGCCTTAAAGAAACACTCCAGCAATTACTGCATCTGTATTTATGGTTGATTATTCAATTCAGTTCAATTTATATAGTACTTTTTTTCAACCAAATTGACACAAGCTTTACAGAGTCCAGGTCCAAGCCCCTAGTGAGTAAGCCAAAGGCGACAGAGGTGAGGAAAAACTCCCTCAGCTGGAGGAAGAAACCTTCGGAGGAACCAAGACTCAGAAGGGGAACCCATCCTCCTCAGGTCAACCCGGAGAAAAAGAAAAGAGAGTCTTTATGAGGATAAATAACAAGACAAGGCCTTCATTAACGAGCTTATTGACAGATAGGCCAACCAAGGCTAGCAGTGTTATTACCACTAAGAGTCCATGGAGGTAGATTTTGTTGGAAGAGTAGCTGAGAGTCTGTAGTCCATAAACAACAGGAACAGGATTATTACAATCATTTCAACAGAAAATCTGTTGTGCCAGTTCACACAGGAGAAGCAAAAGGGGAAGATGCTAATTACAGGAAAGGTGCAGCATCTCCTCTCTATCTGCCACATCTGTATTGTGCCATTTATCACTGTTCAGGGCTGTATAAGGGTGACCAGGTGTGAGGCCTTGTGTTCAATGGGAAAGGGATTGCGTTGAACAATTTGATCATTTAAACTGGTCGTTTAAACTATTCAGAGTAGACAACAAAACTCTACTATACTAACAGATGTTGCACTTTTACATTTATTACTATTTAAATATAAAGCTCAGAAGACCTGTAGGTTTACTAGTCATTTGGGGAAGTCAATAAAAATGTGTTTGTGTTGTAGAGATAAAAAAAAATCTGAAAAAATATACTGAGATTGCTGACTAGGTCTCCTTACTGAATACTGTAATTTATATCCAGGTATGTTTTATGCTGCTATGCCATGTATAAACAAATATAGTTATAAACAAACAGTTTTTTGGAAGTGCACCCTAGATAATTACTGATTGAGCTGATTGTAGTCATACATTTACAAAACAATAGAAAGCTTGTGACTCAAATCACTCTTTCAGTAGAAGTCAGTGGCCAGATCTGTCCTCCGAGTGTATCGAACAGTTCATTACTATGTGAAGCAATGTGTTTCAAAATCACTAAACAGTCACCGTTTACCTAAAAACACTGTTTACTTTGTTTACCTAAAACCAAACGTAGAAGTAATGTGATGAACTGCAGGTACGGCAGATACAGATCATGCTGAAGGATGTTGGAGTATTCATTATGAAAGTGACAGTGACCATTTTGTCATACGTGAACACACCACAGCACACAGTATGAAATTCTTTGTCTGTATTTAACCCATCCAAGTGAAGCAGTGGGCAGACAGGAACACAGCGCCCAGGGAGCAGTGTGTGGGGACGGTACCTCACTCATAGGGTACCTTAGAGGTGCTTAGGAGTCTTGGGAAAGACCCTTATCCTGCTATTTTCTTGTCATTCTTTTTCCTTTGAGGTCCATTGAGCCTGTTATGTGCCTAAAAACAGTTACAATTCCTCTATATCACATTTTCTTTCTTTTTTATCCCATGCAATTTGTTACTTTGCCGTTAATACTGATATGTACAGTGCCTTGCAGAAGTATTCACCCCCCTTTTTACCTATTTTGTTACATTCCAACCTGAAATTTAAATGTTTTTTAATGTTATTTTATGTGATGGATCTGCACAAAATAGTCAAATAAATATATAAAAAAGTGTCATGTGCATATATATTCACCCCCTTTGCTACAAAGCCCCTAAAAAGTTCTGGTGCTACCAATTACCTTCAAAAGTTGCATAATTAGTTAAATGAAGTCCGCCTGTGTGCAATCTAAGTGTCACATGATCTGTCAGTATAAACACACCTTTTCTGAAAGGCCTCAGAGGCTACAACACCGCTAAGTAAGAGGTGTCACACCATGAAGACCAAGGAGCTCCCCAAACAAGTCAGGGACAAAGTTGTTGAGAAGTAAAAGTCTGGGTTGGGTTATAAAAAATATCCAAATCTTTGATCCCTTGGGGCACCATCAAATCCATCATCTTCAAATGGAAAGAACATGCTACCAGAACAAACCTGCCAGAAGAGGGCCGCCCACCAAAACTCACAGACTGGGCAAGGAGGGCATTAATCAGAGAAGCAGCACAGAGACCAAAAGTAACCCTGAAGGAGTTGCAGAGTTCCACAGCAGAGACTGGAGTATCTGTCCATAGGACCACAATAAACCATACACTCCATAGAGCTGGGCTTTATGAAAGAGTGGCCAGAAAAAAGCCATTACTTAGTGTTAAAAATAAGAAGGCACATTTTGAGTTTGCCAAAAGGCATGTGGGCGACTCCCCAGATGTAAGGAGGAAGGTGCTCTGGTCAGATGAGAATAAAATTGCACTTTTTTCCACCACGGAAAATGTTAAAAACCCAACACATCCCATCACACCAAGAACAGTGCCACAGTGAAACATGGTGGTGGCAGCATCATGCTGTGGGGATGTTTTTCAGCAGTAGGGACTGGGAAACTGGTCCGAGTCAAGGGAAAGATGGATGGTGCTAAATACAGGAATATTCTTGAGCAAAACTTGTCAGTCTGCCTGTGATTTGAGACTGGGATGGAGGATCACCTTCCAGCAGGACAATGACCTGAAGCATACTGCTACAGCAACACTTGAGTGGTTTAACGGGAAACATTTAAATGTGTTGAAATGGCCTAGTCAAAGTTCAGACCTCAATTCAACTGAAAATCTGTGTTCAGACCTGAAGATTGCTGTTCACAAGCGAAAACCATCCAACATGTAGCAGCTGGAGCAGTTTTGCCTTGGGGAATGGGCAAAATTCCCAGTGGCAAGATGTGACAAACTCATAAAGACTGATCCAAAGTGACTTGCAGCTGTAATTTCCGCAAAAGGTGGTTCTACAAAGTACTGACTTTAGGGGGGTGAACAGTTATGCACACTGAAGTTTTCTGTTTTGTAATTGTTTGCTTCACAATAAAAAATACATCTTCAATGTTGTAGGCATATTCTGTAAATGAAATGGTGCAAACTCAAACAATACGTTTTAATTCCGGCTTGTGAGGCAACAAAACATGAAAATGTTAAGGGGGTAAATACTTTTGCAAGACACTGTAAATTACCTCTGTTCTGATATATGCAAACATATTGTGATTCACATACTGCAGTACTGTGCAAATATATCAGGTTCCTATGCAAACAGTTTAAAGTCATTTTTCTTAGCGTTTGATAAACTGTCTTTCTACTGGCAAAGTTAACGTTAGAATAAATGAAAACGAACAAGAAATCAGTAAAGATCGAGATTTGTTTTGTTTGTAATATTTTGTGAACTGGTGAGGAGATCACAGGTTCGGTTCCAGATTTCTCCTCGGTTCTTCCATAAGTTGTTTGGATTCGTGAAGTTCCATCAGCAGCTCCTGATTTAACTTAATGAAGGACTGAGTCAAACCAGGTTTCTGATGGTAACTGTAAGTAATACTGGACTTGCACAAGGAACACACTGATATACTGTACATAAAATCACTATTTGTATTTATTATTTGTAGTTTTATTTTGTGTAGGTGTAGTAATATTAATGTGAAAGATCACTCATTGCAGGTGTCTAAAACAGTAATATACTGTATATCGTGATAGGATTGTTTGAAAATTTGAGTAGTTTAAAGATTGCTTTAGTATTACTTTTAGCTGGTTTTAGCAGAACCAAAGACCTGATACAAAGTGGCCACTTATAGTTCCGTATAAACACGCCACAGCATGAACGATGTGAAATTCTTTCTCATTTAACCCATTCACCAAGTGAAGCAGTGGGCTGCCACCATTGAGTGGGGCCCAGAGAGCAGTGTGTGGAGATAGTACTTTACTCAAGGGTACTTTAGAAGTGACATTAGCAATTGGGATTGGAACCCACAACCTTCTGATGGCAGGGGCAACTCCCTAACCACTAGGCCACCAGCTGCCTCAAACTAATCAGGAGACCTGCTTAGTACATGAAAAAGGAAAAAAATGTCAAATCTCATTTAAACAGTTTTTAAACATTATGTTCTTAGTTGCCTAAGACTTTTGCACAACAAACTCTTATTTCAAGAAAGCAAGGGAAATTCAGTTTTTCATGATATAAGCCATTTTAACATGGCCTCCTATCCACAGATGAAGGTGAACCTCTGAAGCTGAACCTTCTTCAGCAGAAGACACAATATATAAAAAGTGAATAGAAAAGGAAAAAAAATCCAATGGATACTACTCCGAAACTATCCAGATGCGAAGGAGCCCAAAAAACCCAGAGCATGAGGAGGCACAGTGTCAAGAGGCCTAGGAAAACAATATTGTGGTTTATCTTGTCAAATAGAGATTAAGGTTGAATTACAGCCTTAATCACAGTGCAAATTATCTCTAAGGCCGCTCGGTCACTGTTTACTCTGGGCAGGTTTAGTCAGCATGTTTATGGGTGACTCAGGCCTGCAGGGTTTATGTGAGCGGAGGAGGCAGATGCTCTCGGGCTCCAGCTCCTCGACGGCCACAAACAGTTTAGAGAAGCGGCGGGAGTCAGCCGTGCACTTTTCAACAGCTCAGCACACCCGAGCCAAAGTAGTGCTTCGTATCTGCGCCGGGACAGGCACTATTTTGACAGGACGATTTACTATAGGAAGCTTCTAGTTGATGGGTCCTCCCTACTCTGTGGTGGCAGAGAGTCAAAGGGGGGAAAAGATGACTCCCCTCTCTCTCCCCCTCTTCTTTCTTCAGACTCTGGAAGGAACTGGACTATTATTATTATTATTTTTTTTTTTGCTAAACCGCGGCATCATGCAGGTCAGGGAGAGTTGAAGGCTCCGGTTGAGTCCCGGTTTTACCTCCTGCTCGCCTTGAGTGTGCTGAGTGTGATTTTTCTGGCCTGTTGTGGGGACGCCTGCGGTCCACATTGCACTGCTCCGCAGGGTTGCTTCAAGTGCCGCAGACGATCCTTTTCAACGTCATCTGAAGGGACTTCAAGATTTAGCAAGAGGAAAAATAACTGTCTCGTTCACACACAGGGCAAATATTGTTCGAACGTCCCCATTTCGCCGTCGGGGACCACACTGTCCCTGTACTTTCCTCTTGAAAAAAAAATCAGTGTCTATACTTATAAAGCAAAAGCAACACAGCTTGAGGGACCAATGTGATCTTCTGATGAAGTGCTGCCCCCTAGCTGTCATGCCGAACAGCTCACATTATATGCAAAGAGAAAAAATCAATCAGGACCATTATAACATGAAATGAGAAATGGAAGTCATGTGTATGGTGGCTTTATTTTACATAGATGTGTATGCAGACACAGTATTGAATCTGTAATAGTATCATAGTTTATATCCCAATGATTCTACTTATAAAAGAGCTCTTGATGTCATTGCTTAGAACCAATGCAGATAAAGGCACTGTTTATGCTTTTTTTTTTTTAATCTGGCTCTTTAGAGAACTTACTAGAAGTAGAAAATCATGCATACTGCCAAAAAAAAATACAGTTTTGTCATGAAATCTTGGTTATAGTTAATATGTTAACATGTTATTTTCAGGTGGTTTGGTATAAAATGCTCCATTGTAGAGAAACCTGCAGTCAGATTTGTTTACAGTGGTGATGATAGGAACCAGACGTCAGAAAGAAAGTTATTACGCAGAATGTTTATGATGCATGAGACATATTTTGACAAGAGTTTTGAAAAGGCCTTGGGCTACAACCTATTTTCACTTTTTCAAACTGTACCCCTCCATCCCATGGCGTAGGAGTACATGCAGGGTGTTCTATGGCAATGTAGTTCCTAAAGAAATTAATTTCCACTATTTTCCAATTATTATTGCCATTAACTATATCACCACTATAAGTGTCTCTACAATGAACCATTTGAAACCACTCTGGATCGCTGTGTTTATGTATCAACAATGAAACAGTGTAGGATATTGGGGGGAAAATAGTGAAAGTCCCATTCAAAACTCTAACCCTAACCCTTTATGATTATGTTTAGGTTGCTGACTAGGCCTCCACACTGAATAGTGTAACAATATGAGTGCTCAATACTACGCAATTATGCACAAACACACAAACATTTACTGTGGAGATGTACACTAGAAAACTACTGAAGATGATTGAACTGACTTTACTATTACATTTAGAATTACCCTCTTCATAAGGAAAAAAATGATAAATCAAAGATGGATAATATAAAACAAACTGTAAAAAACATTATTAGCATCTTGGCTGCTGCATAATTTTGACTAGAACTGAATTTCAAATAGTAAGTTAACAAAATGTAAAACACTGATTTTTGTTGTTTATTTTGAACTTATAAATTATACTTAAGTATGAATCTAATTAAAAATATTTTTTTTCACAAAATGGTAGGATTTGTACTCTTTTAGTACATGGAGGAGGGGGGGCAAATATATTAACTGGAGTAAAAAATAACAGTAACAATAATAGGAAGTGGACGTACGCTGTCTATTAGCCAGCGAAAAGGAGCAAACACAAACATTAGTAAAGTGATGCTGTGCCAGTTTGGAATCTGCTACTCTATTCAAACAAGTGAGAGCCAGATGCAACATCAAGCGTTCTGCGTGCTCCACTTGACCTTTCATGTCAATCAATAAATACGCATGACTTCAGTAATGATGTCAAAAATGCACTCAAAAAAATATTTAGAAAAATGTAAAAAGCTTCACTGGTCAAAGCCAGCGTTCAGTGAAAAAGTCATTTGCTTGGTAGCCACCATGAGCTTGTCCTTTAATCATGACAAGTTGAAGAGTACATCTGTCATCCCCTCTTGGAAATGTCATTGGTGAACTTTTGACCCAGGTCTAGTACAGCTACACACTGTCTCCAGTCTCATTACTGGATCCTCATGCATTGACTTGACCAGCACTTACAGCCCTTCAGTACACAAAGCAGTTGACCTCAAATGGGTCCAAATCTGAAGATTCCTTAGAGCTCCTCCATCATTATACATTTTCGCAGGGTTAATGGCTGCTTCTTTTAGTTCTCCAGGCTCCATGGACCACCATGGTTCAGTTAAAGGAGCAGTTTGGCAGCTTATTTTTGGTGTCTGAAGTGTTGAGCTATGAGATATGAGGCTAACATAGCTAACAAGAAAGGTCTATCAGTTAGCATCATGCAAATTGCAAATAATCTAAATTCTGTATCAAAACCACATCAAAATATTATTTTTTTCTGGTACTGTGTGAGATCACTAGGATTGACAGATATAAAGATGGAAAACAGACACTAAGCAAAAACTCTGCTATCATGGCCAAATAGAGTGTGTCGTTGATCACCTGAAGACATGAAAAATGGGAAAAAAGGACTAAATAAACCAGTATTTTCTCAAATATTTGCACTGAAATTAATGAAAAACTGTGTCATTATCAGTTCTAAGTCAAATTTGAATTCACAACACTACAATAAATACAATTAACTCCCTAAAACTTTATATTTAGCGACTAGAACATGGCGAACAGCTGGAAGCTACAAGTCAAATTTGTGCATGTGCAGAAGACAGAATGCTGTCTGAAGTCCCTAAAGTCTTCAAAAATGGACACAAATATGGACAAACCTCAAAATGTAACTACTTTTTTTGGTTATTCATTTTGCCAAACTATTCCTTTAAGACAGCTAGGCCTGGTTTCTGTGCCAGAAGCGCCCTTGGCAGTTGACCTCAGATGGGTTCGAAGATTCCTCAGAGCTCCTCCATCATTGTTATGGGTCTCAAGGTTCTCCACTGCTTCTCATTGTTATTCAGATGCTGTGTGAGTGTTTGGGGGGTTTTAAGGTTTTAGGAGTGGAGCATCTGGCCGTGCATCCGCTCCAGTATGCGGTGGATGCTGGCGAAGCTGGGCCGGTCGCTGGGGTGACGACTCCAGCACAGACGCATCAGGTTATAGAGCTCCAGAGGGCAGTTCTCGGGGCAGGCCAGCACATGGCCATCCCTCACGTAGTAAATGACCTCCTCGTGGGCCATGCCATAGTAGGGCTGCATGCCATGTGAGAAAATCTCCCACAGAACGACTCCGTAGGCCCACACGTCCGACTCGCTGGTGTAGCGGTTGTAAAAGATGGACTCCGGAGGCATCCATCGAATTGGGATGGCGTCATTTTCGCTGGCCTTGTAGTAGTCAGCGGCATAGATGTTTCGCGACAGGCCGAAATCAGCGATCTTCACCACCAGCTCCTCACCCACCAGGCAGTTACGTGTGGCCAGGTCACGATGGACAAACTTACGCTCAGACAGGTAGGCCATGCCTGCAGCCACCTGCTTGGACACAGAGAGCTGTTCCAGGCAGCTGAGAGGAGGCGATTCTGATTCAGAGGCAAAGCTCTGGCCTGTCAGGCTCCCCTGGCTCAGGCTGCGCTGCTGGGCTGGAGCACGCCTCCGCAGATACTCGTTCAAATCCCCGTGGGCCATGTACTCAAACATCAGGCACATGGGCTTCCCAACAGCACATACTCCTGTAAGAAAATACATCATGACTGTAAACCTATGATCTCACAATTATCGTAGCAAAATGTCACCACTATTCTTTCACCACTATTCTTTTCTTCTTTGATTAGTTCTACGTTGAATCAAAATTTCTACGTTGAATCGGAAGTTTTAAAAATCACTGAAAACACCAATGTGACTTTTTTAAGATTTCGTTTTTTTAAGATTCAGCCTTAATTTTTATTTGACAAGGTTAGTTAAAGCTTAGTTGAAAGCCGACAACTTATTTTGGTTAAAAAAAACCCTGTGTGTACATGTTATTTATTACGGTTTATTACTAGGTCGGCGAGTCTTTATAGTCCATATTCTTGAAAATATTCCCCCCGCAATTTTGGTCCTGTGTCCCACAATCCAGTCGAAAAAAATCTCCAACACTCCCTCCAGTTGAATCTTCAGTTGAGCCTTCAGTTCTGCGCATCACAAGGCGCCCCTAGTAAACGTCCATCCCCAACAGGCTCAGCAACGTTTCTGAAATTAGTCTCCTCACCAAAAATATCCCTGTGTGACTCTACGCTAACTCTAACGCTAATGCTATGAGGCATGAAGCATTATTCTAGTATGCTATAGATCTCGCTGCTGTCCTCAGCTACGGTTGTGGGTCAGCACTGAAATGAAGATATGGATCTATTTTAGTATTTTTTCTGTTGTCATACCCTTGAGAGAAGGACAGTCCAGGAACATGAGGCTGTTTTGAGAAATGCCGCCATGGCAACTGTGTGCTTAAAAAAGCTGAGAATCACATCCGAGATGTGGAGTAAAATGAGTTTTGAGAAATTAATTATGAGACGTCAACTCTGTCAAATGTAGGAGCCATTTCTATTCTTGCAAAGATGATCAAACCTGTAAAGAACCTACAGTGTGATGGCATGGGACAGATCATTTGAAGACGAGCACGAATTACACCTCGTGGTGGAACATACCCAGGAGACGGACAATGTTGGGGTGATCAAACTCAGCCATGAGAGCTGCTTCTCTCTGGAAGTCGTTCTGCATGTCGGCTGAGGCCTCCTCCTTCAGCATCTTCACTGCCACCATGGTGAAGGGTTCATGAGGTAACAGTCCTGGAGCCCTGCACAACAAACACCGCACTCTAGTTAAGAAATGTCTGGACGGAATCTGTCACCCCAAATAAAAATTCTTTTTCTTCTTTTTCTTTCCTTTAAAAGACATTTTGGACAACGCCATGCATCCAACTTTGTGGACACAGTTTGGGGAAGAACCTTTTCTATTCCAGCATGACTGTGTCCCAGTACACAAAACAAGCTCCATAAAGACATGATTGGAACTTGACTGGAGCACTGACCTCAACCTCATCCTGCACCTTTGGGATGAACTGGAAGCTCATACAGAATGAATGGGCACAAACATTGGAAGCTGTTCTAGCTGCAAAGGACTCCATATTAAAACCTATGAATTTGACTTTAAACTCCCTGTTGGTATAAAGGTCAGGTGTCCCAATACTTCTGCCCATATAGTGTATGCGATCTGGTGCTTTCCACCAAATCCCCTCATTAAGCAGACAGCATAACAGGTCTAAATCTAGCACTGACAGTTGTTATTTCTCAGTCTTTGGTGGTTTGCTGCTAGTTTTTGGCTCACGTCAGCAGTGTAGCAATCACAGTGGCCCAACTCTTGTTCAGAACTTGTTGTACCACAATGCTGGGTTGAGTAGTCATGCGAGGAGCTGTTTGGTTCAGCCTCCTTATCACAAAGTGGTTGAATTCGTATGTTGAAACAACGCAGACCAGCTTTCTTGGCCACAACAGCGCTTTACGATCCTGTGGCCAGGGGGTTTATCTTAGAGTGCACGCAGACCTGCGCTGGTGGGCTGCTAGTATATACACTCTGGGCCGTAATGGTAAACAGACATGCTGCGTCACGCTTTACTCCCATGGTTCAGCAGGCTGTTCTCTTCAAAGACGCTGCCCAGGGTTAGAGATGGCACCATACTACTACATTGTCTCTTCCATTTGATACACTGGTGCTTCAATGACTGATACCGATATTGATTTGATTCATTTTTGTGATTTAAAAACCATAAAGCTGAATAAAAAGAAACATTTCAGTTTGGCCTTCATGGTACCCTTAACACATCCTGCTTAAACACTATGCCAAACTCTCAAATCTCATGTCAATCTCAGTCAATTTCATGCCACATTCAACATTTTTTTCATCTCCCCTCATTATGACCTCTTCATGAACATGAACACCCATTAAGGCTCTTTCTATATCTCCAGCTTTTACTGATCAAAATAATATAAGTGAAGAAGAGCTTTCTTACTGGCTGGTTAGGGCTTTTCTCAGTACCGAGTATGTCAAGTACTCCTGTTCTTTGGAGTTCAGACGTAGCAAGCTCTGCTTGGGAGTCCAAACTCTAGAAAGGAGGATGTAGTCGCTCAACCTGCATTTGGAACACCAGCGTTCTTGCTACCATCATGGCTAAGCTTGGCTTGACTCAAGGCCTAATTAAAATTTTCAATATTCTATGTTCACTATGTGTGCCTATAAAAGCGCCAATGTCGCGAAATAATTGTGGGATTTGGTCATTATGATGGAAGTAGTTTGTGTTTGGGGGACAAAAATTTGAATAAAACCTCAAGAAAATGTGTCGAATTGGTCAGTGGTGGTCACTTAAAACATCCAGTTATGTGGTTGGTCCTCTGCCACCATTGCCACTATTTTGTGTGAAATGCATTCTTGGCCACCACACAAGTCCCTCCTGACCTATCCTCAAAAAAACCCACGCATTGAGGTTACATCCAGGTATTTGGCTAAATGTGAACTTGGAACTGGGCCATAACTGAGGCAACTCAAGGACTGATGTCCATCAGAATGCAAGTACAGAGAAAAAGGTCTTTAGTTACTGCCTGTTTGTTTATTTCTGAGGTCACTGGGAGAGAGAAAAATAACTATAACCACAAGAAACCAATGACAGCTCAGCAGATCAAACAATAATCAGTACTAAAGGAGAGATCCAGGAACTCCTCTGAAGGTTTAAATACTCTTTGGCATATCACTTACGGCAGTTAGCAGATACTTTTATCCAAAGCGACTTCCTTTCACTAACTACAGGGGGCAGACTGCCTGGAGCATCTTGGGGTTAAGGGTCTTGCTCAGGAACCCAGTGATGGTGTGCTGAAGGTAGGATTCGAGCCCATGACCTCTTGGTCCAGAGGCAAGTATCCTACCCACTAGGCCACCACCATCGTATCCCATTTAATTGATACGACAGTATGTTATTTTTATAAGTAAATTATTTTACAAGTAAATTATGCAAAGCTCAGACATTTCTGTTATAGCTGTTAGCAGAAAGTCATGTAACACAAGGATGGTTCATTTTCTTTTGTGCAACCTTCTGGTGCAGCTGGTGGCCTAGTGGTTAGGGAGCTGCCCTTGCAAACATAAGGTTGTGGGCTTGAATCCTAGGACTGCTTGTGGCACCACTGAGGTACTGTCCCCACTCACTGGTGAATGGGTTAAATGCAGAGTTGTGGGCTGTGGTGAGTTCACATGTGACTATAAGTGGCCAATTTATTTTAAGAAGTAATGTAGGCAAGTAATACTAAGAAATATTCTCCAAACAAACAAATAAAGCTGTTCCCTGGCTCCAACTGTAATCTTTTGCCCTTGTCTTCTCCTTGTGCCTTGTCTGGGACTTTGGCATTTGTTTTGTGCTGTTGGTTTTGTTTTGGTCCTGCCCCGCCTTAGTCCCACCTCCTCCTGCACCTGTGTGTTATCTGTAGCCCCGCCTACTCTCCAAGGTATTCCCTATTTCCCTGAAGTATAAGTATCTCTGTGTTTCAGTCTGTGATAGTTGGTTCTGTGTGAGTACTACTGTGTTTTTCACCTTGCGTTTTATATGCTTTTAGCTTTGTTTCTCAGTCTTGGTCTGCTGGTGTCTAGTTCAGTATTTGTGTCCTTTTTTAGTTTTGGAGTAATTGAGCAATCAAATCAAATGGAACAATTAATTCTGAAGAAGATTTGATCTCATGGAGCATTCAGAACTGTACAGTGACATTTACTGGAGGAATGCTCATGCAATTGAAGGTGTTCAGTAAATGTTGATTAGAAACCAGAACTGTTGTCTCATGCTGAGTTTCAAAATTCACTTACAACACCTGCCTTCGGTTACGTTACTTAAAAGAATATGTGCATTCTACATATACTAGTACGTCTTGCTGTTTATGATTAAGAATGCTTGCCCTGTTCAACATCTACATCTTCCTTCTATCTTTTGTATTTCTAAATGGTGAGTGAAAAGTGTTTTATTTAATAAAACGTGTGTATCTGTGTATTTTGTATTGGTTTGTGAGTCAATGTTATGTCAGGAGTTTATGTATGAGGGGAAGAGCTTCATTTCTTTTCAATATGGAACAAGTAGAGCTTTTTGGAACACTTAGTGTTGTAACTGATTGGAAACAGTCACATGACTTCTCGCTTTTGCTAAACCTTTAATTAATCCCTTAAACCTTTAAACTCTTGCATTTACCTTCATTATTACACCGATGCTGACCAGACCGCTGGAATCTCACTCCAGCAAAAGTCCTCACCTCCCCAGCCATCAGAAATGATTAGTTTTAATTAGACAAAATTAGACTATTTGCTATAAAATAGCGATAAACCTTTCTTCTTACGTTACATTTAGGCTGCTGTAGCCCCATGTGATCTGCCTTGTTATTCTAATGACATGAGGTGTAATCTAATGACACTATTTTGTACTTTTGAGACTTGCAATTACAGTTGAGACTTAATTTGTCAGAGAATTGGAATGGATTTGTTTTTATATCTCCTCTGAACTCCGGTCCAGTATTTTCTGATGCAGAACCGTCACCAGCCATAAAAGTAGGCGGTCTGAAGTGGACTTAGCGCGGCATTAAAAGTGCACTTCCTGTGGCTGAATGTTCCTGGAGAAGGTAAACACTGGCAAGGCCTCTATAAATAGTGCCCCGAGTTGTGCCTGCTGACACGGTAGTGTCTGCTGGGGAAGTTTCACATTGAAACCCATCTGATGCCCGCTGTAGCCTCATCCCTGCTCCTATTTCAGGCGCAGGCCGTGGGAGTTAGACACTCTACACAGCTCCTGTTCCCAGGAGTCTCCATACACCGCCTGGACGGCTTCCCACTGCAGTCAGATTACACGGCTGTGGATTATACCAACAGCAGTTGATGTACGGCATGCATGCGTATATGTGTCATGTCCATGCAGGACAATCCAAATTTGACCTGTTTGCTGCTGAGGTACTGAGCCTTGTCATTTATTTAATCTCTCTTCTTACATTTATTTGAGATTTTTTTTGGAAAACGTTCGGCTTTTGTAAGAAAAAGTGGAGATATTTTACAACAAAGTGAATGAATATGAATATGATTATGTGTATATGTTGTTTTGCAGAATTTTTGCATCGAAACCAAAGCCATGGACAAAAAAATGCACCTGTGGATACAAAATGTGACCTGAATGATATCGAATTAGGTTACTATATATAACTTTATAATGTAAATTGATTCAGCTCTGGATTGCAAAAGGTTCTGTCATAAATTCTTTCATATTTAGTGCAGGATTATATCTCTGGACACAAGATGTAATATTGATGCCGCTCGTCGTGCTTTTCATGCGTGAACAGGATAACTGTCAGGATAAACCGGTCAGTCTGGCTCACAGGGTATGACTGGTCATGTTTTCTTGCATTAGGGGCAGCAGTGCTGGGTGGGCATGACGTGGCAGTCCGTCTCACCTTGCCTGAAACACCCTGCCGAAGGCCCCCTCTCCGATGTCCCGTACGTATTCGATGTTGTTGCGCGGATACTCCAGCGTCAGCAGCTTGGAGTTGAGCAGCAGCGGCAGGCGCTGGTACATGGGGTTGGGGTGCAGTCTGTCCAGCAGCAGCTCGGACGGGAGGGCAGTGAGAGTGGGGGTCTCCATGGCCCTGCTAAGTTCAGAAAAGGGAAAAAAAAACACTTGCACACTGACTTGAGGTATAATAATAATAATAATAATAATAATAATAATAATAATAATAATAATAATAATAACAACAACAACAACAATGATAATAATATTTAATAATAATAATATTATTATTATTGTTATTGTTATTATTGTTATCATCATCATTATCATCATTATTATTATTACATAGAATTTATGATACATCAGTCTGAAGCCTGCCACCGAACTGCACTATTTTTACCAAAATATTTATTAGATTTAAATATTAGAATATAATTTGAAAATAAAATGTATTAGCCAAAAAAAAACACTTTTTAGTTATTTGAAAATATAAAAGAAACACACACACACACACAGACACAAACACCCATACAGACACATACTGAAGCAATGACTTAAATATACATTTCAATCATTGATTCAGTTTTTAATATTAAAGAATTTAAAAAATCTTAATCAGAGATGAAATTCACAATTTCCTGATTCATGGGATTATTTGAACTGAATGGTTGTGAGAAATAAGAATCATACCTCTATCATTCAGATCTTCCACTGTAAAGCATGTATAAAACACTTACACTGTGACAGCTGGAGTTTGAAGAGACCTGATTGAAACGGCTCACCTTTTTTGACGTTTCCACATTTTCTTCCTCTTGCAGCACATGAGGATGAGCATGGTGAGGAAGGCGGTGCCTGCGAACCCGGCGATGATGAAGATGATGACACTCATGTAGTAGGCTGTGGAGACCACAGGGACAGGGTTCGGAGGGAGCGGTCTCACACTCGTTGCTGCTGAGAAAGAAAATCTGACTTTCAACTTATTGATAAAGTGAAGTGAAGCAGGGAGCTGCCACCAATGAGGGGCACTCAGGGAGCAGTGTGTGGGGACGGTGCGTTGCTCAAGGGGACCTCAGTGATGCCACTAGCAGCCCTGGGATTTGAACTCACAACCTTCTGATCTCAGGGTGAACTCCCTAACCATTAGGCCACCAGCTGCCTTGTCTGCAACTAAAATTAATATTTAGTCTTACTGAATATGAAAGAGCCTTTTTCTGAAATGGTGGGGTGTATCAGTATTTCTTCCCCTGTTCTGGCAGTAACCAACCTAGCAACAGCAAATATTTTTCTACAAATTAGTTCTATAAATTATTTATATGTGTAAAATATGTAAAATATGAAAAATTACAATTTTAAAATGAATTACAATTATCACAAAAATATGTAAAATTGCTTCTAGTGGTAATTCATTCCTGCCACTGACAGTTTGCAGTCAGTGTATGGAAATCCTTGTGCTTTTTCATATGGTGCTTACCTGTCCATCCTATAAGCTCCACTTCCACATCATGTGACATGATTGATTGAAGCATATTTAATGTGTCAGGTGCCAGATACATTGTGTCATACTGAAGGGTAACAATACCTTCTCCACATCTTGGCACCTGGCAGTATTCCCAGCGTACTCTGGGGCTGCTGGAGTAGCACCAAGGCCTGTCACTCTCTCCTCCAGGATTGCGGCAGTAGTTCTCAGCGTTCCTCAGCTCAGGGATGACGTCCACAGGCAGCCTGTGAGGATGAGGATCCTGACAGGAAGAAGAACAGGACTCAAATGCATGTCTTTCATGGACCAATCATGAGATTTTCGAAAGTAAATGTCTTTACTACTAATAACCTGATGCTTTGTGCTAGCTTAGCTTAAGGCAGTGCTTGAGGAAGAGCTGTCTGAGTTTGTTGTACAATAGGAACATTGTTTTGAAACGTCCTGTTGATTCCCTAGTCCATCCAAGCTGGGAAAAAAAAAAACATTTCAATTCCATGTTGGTTGTGATGTCACAGCCATGACCATATTTCCATATCACCAGCCCTTCAGCCCGCAGCAGTTTAATTCCACCCATTCACACCCAAGTGTGACCGTCTGGGGGTAAATGGTTCAGTGTTGTGCCGCTTCTGGCTGTCAGGATGTTGCAGTGTGTAACAGCAGCCTTCAGTTGATCCAGACTTCAAAAAGCAGAAGAGTTTTTTCCCCAAGCCAATCAGAGCAGGAGGCTGCTTTTCGAACAATCCAATCAGAACAGAAGTCATTTACGTTTTATAATATTTATAAAAGTGTGCACAAGCTTAGTGTTTCTTCTTTCTCCTCTTTGCCACTGTAACACTGTCTATACTTATGAGGAGATGGCTTTACATGATGCTGGAAACTTTGCTGTGGGAATTTGATTGCATTTAGCCTCAGAAGCATCAGTGAGGTCAGATACTGGTGATAGGTCAGTTCAGAATCTCAAACTCTACTCTAACTCATTCTAAAGGAAATGGATGGAGCTCCATCACTCCAGATAACACAGTTTCACTTCTATACAGCCCGGTGTTGGGGGGTTTGGCATTGAGGACCACAGACTCATGAGAGGCCAGAGTATTCTATTCTATTGACTTTACTATTGAGATCACACAAGCTGTGGGTAAACGCACAGAAATCCAGACTTGGACATATAGCACAAGTACAGTAACATAAACAGCCGGTTTAAAACTAAGGGATAAAAAGAGGTTACAAATTGTTTTTTGTGGTACATAAAAGTACGGAAGAAAGAAAGTTTAACCAAGCCAGCTCCTAAATGAGTTCATCTAAATGAGCGGATTAACATCAGTGGGTTTTAAATCCACTGGAGTTTCCCAACTGGACCTAAAGAAAGAGTTCTGTGTGACATTTACTCTCTGTTTAGTGAGTTTAGAGTTGATCCCTTTTACATTATTTATGTCATCTGGATGTCACGCACCATATGGCAGCTTGTTTGAGTTCGTTAGCTGTTTAAAGCCAATGGCAAAGACTGCAAAACGAACTGGAATGATTATTTACAAAGAAGAAAAATCTGCTCACTTGCGCATGTGAGTGTATGCATTTGGGTATTGGGGTTTTGTGCATGTGTGTATGCTCACACAGGTACGCCTTTACTCTTCTACCTCTCCTTCTCCCACAAGCTCACATCATACGATCCCTTGGATCTCTTTATTCAAAGACCCCCACTAATGACTGTGAATAAGCCAGGATGCTTGAGAGGATGGCTGTATTTTTATCCCAGCTCCCCACTGGGACTAATTAAAGTAAAAACAGATAAATATTTACCTGCCCGTCC
Source organism: Brachyalestes nurse (assembly GCA_037974405.1). Classification (NCBI taxonomy): domain Eukaryota; kingdom Metazoa; phylum Chordata; class Actinopteri; order Characiformes; family Alestidae; genus Brachyalestes; species Brachyalestes nurse. The sequence goes on along the minus strand of JBBPCY010000035.1, from coordinate 3,149,793 downwards.
CAGCGCTGACAGGGAATACCAGACACGGTGACATTGTGTGTTCCTTGGTAAAACTGTCCTCTGTCATTGTAGCATGTTGCTGTAGGAGTAAACAGGAATGTGAAGGCTTACTAGATGTTTGCATGCAGATCTACTAATCATGAAGGAGAAATTTGATAATAAGTATAAAAATCTCACTTACTTGTAATTTGGTCTTTCTTGATCTCTGTGCAACAAAAAAACAGTGATTTTAGAGACATGCTCTAAGACAGGGGTGCATAGTTCTGGAGACTCTAGTTCACAGTTTGGTAGTTCCTCTACACAAACACACCCACAAATCCCAAAAACCAATTAGTGAGTTGAACCAGGTGTGTCTGGGCAGGAAGATCACCAAACTGCAGGGCACCAGCCTTCCAGAACTGGAGTACTGTAAACCAGTACTATAAGTACTAAAATACTGTAAGTCAATTCAAGTAGGTTTATTGTCATTTCTGCCATATATATACAGTACACAGTGAAACAAAACACTGTCCCTCCAGGATCTTGGTGCAACCCAAGAACAGAACAGAACACCACAAGACTACAAGTGCAGATAGGTCGAAATACACAGAGTGCAAGAAAATAAACACAACAGAGCAACAAAGCAACCGGACAAGTCAACAATTACTACAACTGACAATAGCTACAGTACAAGTCTGACTGAATCGTGTATTAGTTACGTGTACAAAAATGCAGAACAGAGGTAGACAGCAATACATACAATTGCGCAAATATAGCAGCAGCAAAACAGAGAATGTGCAGTATAATAAGTAGAGAGGCATTAACAGGAGCAATTAAAGTCGGAGAAAGGATCAGTGTAAATATGCATCGTTAGGAGGAGGAGAGGGACATTCAGGGGAGGGGTGAGTTGGTTGTGTGTGTGTGTGTGTGTGTGTGTGTGTGTGTGTGTGTGTGTGGGGTGGGGGCGTACACTCTATGTTTCAGCTCTGGAACTACAAAGTCATATCTATAAGGCAAACATCAAATACACTTATGTATTGTCAGGTATTTTCTCCTGCCAGGTCTTAGTACCTATATTATGCACACATTAGCAGCAGGTGCTTGAAATATACAACTCTCTGTTCAGTAATCTAAGAATGTATTAAGCAATGGAAGAACACTCAGTGACCTGAACTAATCAAACATTTTCATGTGCAACACTGCAAGACATTTTCATGGTACACAATATGAACTCCACCAAACAAAACCGAAATGGACATTCGAGTTAAACTCTGAAACTCTCTTACTGACCCCAGCATTGTGTATTTTCTGAAGAGTTTTCTTTTGACTTTATATTATATTTTATATTGTTGTTGTCTTTGTGTCTCTATGTGCAATCGCAGCAAAAGCAGTTTCTTCTGGGGGCAGTTTCTTCTTGGGGAGTTTTTCCTTGCCACTGTCGCCGTCACCCTGGCTTGCTCATCAGAGATTTACTTATTTATTTTATTAT
>JBBPCY010000035.1:3125080-3137715 GCA_037974405.1 Brachyalestes nurse | reverse complement strand
TAATAATAATAATAATAATAATAATAATAATAATAATAATAATAATAATAATAATAAATAAATAAATAAATAAATAAATGAAACTGATCTTCTGTGATGTGTAGGTTGAAAAACTATACTGAGGGCCAATTAATTTTTATCTATTGAAAAAAATGAAAAAATTCATTCACTATCATGATCTTTTAATCTTGATCTTCAGTGTTGCTGTCTTTAAAGCCTGGTAGTCATAATGTTTTATTTCATTTATTTCATTTAATGTGTTATTTCATCTGTTTATCTGGATTGTTGATGTTTTTGTTGATGATAGTTATTATTATTTTTTTTGCTTCTATAATGCTTCTCCCTGTCTTGTTTCCTTACGCTAAAAAATGCTTTTTACTTAATATGAAGCTTGGTTTCAAGTGCAACTTGCATCAGAAACTACTTTGCAATATAATCACAAGTGGCTTTAATTCAGTAATAATTAACGTCCTTTAAAATGCATTAATAAAATACCAAATGACCAGAACAGTGGAGTGAAGGTCATGGAGTAGAACATGCTCGCATTTGACAATCTTCTGACTCCCATCCCCCAATCCAAACACACACACACACACACACACACACACACAAAGAAATACAAAGAGAGAGAAAGACAAGAGAGAGTGGGAGAGGGACATATACACACAGACAGAGGGAGAGATACAGAGAGAAAGGGAGAGGGAGAGGGACAGGGACATATACACAAAGAAAGACATTCACATACAGAGAGAGAACGAGAGGGAGAGAGGGAGAGAGGGAGAAAGAAGATTTTGGGTTTGACAGACACACACGCATGCGTACTGAAGGAAGCAGTAGTCAGTTGTCAGTATCAGTGGTGCTGTGCTGGAGGAGACTCGCGGGACAGGGTAGGATGTTGTGAGTGAACATTTATTTTGTTTTATTTTTGTACTATATTTAAAATGAAACGAGTTCGTATTCGTTTCAGAGTTGTTTTATTTTATCTGCAGTGTTAAAGTGAACTGAATGGCCGGGTGTTTACCGGTGTAGCAGTTTGTTAGCTTGTTAGCATCCTGGGCAGGGTTCAGGTATTAGCTGCATTTTTAGCATTTTCATCCACCTAACCAGAATAAAACCGACCTATATCATCTGCCTACCAGATCTGAGTGTGTAAGTGAGTTAAATTTGTTTGGTGTGGATGTTGACGAGAAGGCTGGGGTGCTCTGGGGAGTCTAGGGGGGAGGTCGTTAGCTTCACAATAGCTCTTGGCCTCTGGGATGTTGATGTTCCTGCATGGCTCCTCTGATTATAAACAACATTACTGAATTACTTATTAATGCTTGAGTAGAGAGAACCTACTCTGTATTTTCCTCCTCCACCTGCTTTGCTCAGATCAGTGTGTTCTTGCACCTGAGTCCCTCATTAGCTAATGATCAAGCCCCTCCTGGAGCTGGATCATGTCTCAGAGCAGGACAAACAGAAGATCTTTCACAGTCTCTTTTCCCTGAAGGCCAGGTCATTTAGACCAAAAGTGAGGATTCTTCCAGTAGGCAGGCCTCTCCACTCTTCTCCTGCTGGAAAGGTAAAATTATATGATTGGCACCCTCTAGGTGGCCCAGGGCTGGAGCTGGACCCTACTGGACTAAATGTACACTATATGGACAAAAATATTGTTTTTCAGGCTTTGGTATAGGCCCCATATTTCCAGTGAAGGACAATCTTAATGCTTCATCATACCAAGACATTCTGGACTATGCCATGCTTCCAATTTTCTGGACACAATTTGGGGAAGACCGTTTTCTGTTCCAACATGACTGTGCCCCAGTGCACAAAGCAAGGTCCATAAAGACATCACTAGATGTGTTTGGTGTGGAAGAACATTGTTCCAAGAAGAGCTGTTATAGCTGCAATGGGGGACCAACTTCCTATTAAAGTCTATGTATTTGAATGCAATGTCATTAAAGTCCCTGTTGCTGTAATGTTCAGGCATCCTATTACTTTTGTCCATAAAGTGTATTTTCATAGTGGTAGGCCTACACTATGGTTGGCAGGTGGTTCAGCTATTTTTAAAGCATGCAGCCATCACCCTCACCATGTTCTGCGTCACTGCACTTGCACACTTCTCTCCACAACGCATCACTTGAGTTTCGCTGCCTGCTTGTCATTCCCTCTGAACCTAGCTCACATCATCTTCATTCCTAGTGTTTTTTAGCTTATTTCCAGGACCCAATTAAGTCTAAACTTGGACTAAGTAGAATTTTTAATGGTTTTCATTGGTGTTTCATGTTAGTCCAAAACTAGGCTTACTTCATGTCTGAGAAACGTACTGCCTACCTCTCAGCACTGTAGGATCTTACCAGGAAAAACCTCCTCCTGAGAAACTGGAGAAAGTGGCTAAAAGGAGAAAATAACATCCTCCCCTGCTGTGATTCACAAGGCTCTGGAGAGCACAGCTGCCGAGTGGGACTCCATCAGTTGTGGGCTGTATAGTTCTCTCGCTCTGTTAGAAGTTGGCAGTGTATTTTTAGAGCATAGCCTCGGTCTGCAGCTGAACTCCTAGCGATTAGGAGGATGTAGCCTTGTTTCTATCGGATCCATTAGTGTGTCTACCCTGCAGCGCATTCATTGCTCCTCACATTAATACACTAATGACATTGGGGGTTTATATTCAGTCATAACTAAACTGAAACTGAGCTCACAGGGTTTCATTATGATTCTTTAGGAGAGAAGGCACTGCGTTATGAAGGCTCAGATTACACTTAATTTGGATTTTTCTGCGATGCTGAATCATTTTTTAAAAATGCATTGAATGTACTGACAGTAGTTATAGTTACATTTCCATTCACTGAATTTACAATATAGATAAAACAATATCCTTATTGTTGTAGGTATGTCTCACAGTGACTCATGAGGGTTGCTTTGGCCAATAAATGCATACATTTGTTCCCTTTTTTTCTTTTTTACAGTGCATCACTAATGAATATAATGGTTTGTGAAAATCTCAAGTCAGTGCACTTGAATTTCCCTCATATATTGACACCTCTAGTCATATTATACACTGACAATCAAAAGGAGAAATGATTTTTTTGTGAGCGTTTTCAATGTGGGTACAGAGAAAAAACAGCAAATGATGAGAGGAAATATAATATTCGACAAATATTTCAGCAGGAAAATGCAAGGTGAAACATTCATTCATGTTGACTTAAAACGTGTTGAGATCTTGTGAGTCTACTTTGGGTAATGTGTGGAGAAAAAAAAGTCAGGAATGGGCAGAAAGCAGTTCTTTTAAGTCATTAAACCCCTTTAAAAGTGTAGAGGAGCTACGAAGTGCTGAAACACTATAAAATGTTAGTATGTAGGGTCTGTTTTACCATTATTTTTAGTGGCTATTTATACTGTTTCACTGTAGGTTTTGACTAAACACTATAATCTGCATTTTGCAGCTCTAGAGTGTGACACCTCACCCCCAAATTAAAATAATATATATTAATATCTGTCGTTCAGGGATAAACACATCAAAAACAGTTGCTTAGCAACTGTGTGTGATATTTATGTGACTTTGACTGCCATTGTGCTTAAAGCTTTGCCGAATCAATAATTTTTTTCTGCTCCTTTTGTGTTTTTCACTGTCAGAAGTGGTTGGTGACCCCTCTGTGGTACAGGCCAGCGATGCGGGGCTTCCACTCCAAGCTGGATGCGTCGTCGCTGGGCATGGCTGTGCCGCTGAACCTGGCCGTGGAAACGGAAAAGGCACAGGCTCTGCTCCAGACGTTCAGCACGGCCTCTCTGCTGGCCAGTGCAGGCCTCGGGGCCTTCTGCTTCCTGGCTGACCACGTCTTGACCTCCCCTTTCATCCAGCACCATGTGTGGCTCAGGGCTGTGCTGGACAACTCTGTGCACGGCATGATCGGACTGTGGTCCTGGGCCATCGTCATTGGGCTGAGGAAGAGGAGTGACTTCTATGAAGTTGTCTTGGCAGGCTTACTTGCTTCCATCATCGACCTGGACCACTTCTACATGGCCGGCTCTCTGTCTCTTAAAGTAAGTCGTGTTGTTTTCTTGAACTCCTTTTGAACAGCTAATGCATTGCACCGTCTCTTAGTGGATCCAGGGTGTTATAAAATTACAAAATACAAAAGGTAAAATACAAAGGTAAGCACAACAAAAACAATAGAATAAAAGCTATGCAACACAACAGTATAGTATGAAAGTACACAATACAAATAAAAACAAAAATATAAATATAGGCGTTTATGTGTATGCAGATATATACATATGTACATATAAAGCTATATAGGTACATGTATGTATGTATGTATGTATGTATGTATGTATGTATGTATGTATGTATGTACACATTGGATATATGTATGTATATGTGTACATAGTGGATATCTATATATACGGGTAACTTGAGTGTGTTAGCAGCCGACATTGACAAAAACAGTAATAATGCACCAGACAAATTGCACATTTCACCCCAAAAATTTTACACTTTGCACCAGAATATTGCACACAGAATACTGTAAACCAAAGGAGTACTACACTTAAATATATTTAAGGGGTTTTGTTGCTCTTCCATTGAACCTGGCTCACTCATGCTTAGCGGGTTAAAAGTCCACAAGGGGGCACTATTAGCACCCAAAGAGCTTTGATGCTCCATAAGAGCTGTGTTTTTTTGTGAGGGAGGCACACAGAAAAAAAATCATCCTTCCATCCCCTCATAGTTAGAATGCTCATTGATTTATAAATGAGATTGCTGTCAAATTCACTAGACACTCTGTCGTTCAAACCAAGTGGGGGTGACACTAGCAGGCAGAAATGAAGCCCACAGAAATGTGTTAGGACAGAATAATGATTATTCAGGAAATGAGCATTGCAGACAGATGGTTATTTTTATTGTCTCATGGGTGTAGTCTTTAATCAGCATGTCTGTAGAAGGAAGACTTGCTGTTTGCTGGTCAGTAATTAACAATGGAGGAAGGACCTAATCAATAATTCCTCTAATTGGAATATTCAATATGTTTTAAGTCGTTGATTGCATTAGAACTCTGTGGACCTTCCTGCACTATGTGATCTCTTCCCAGCTTTCTAGCAGTGGAGTCGTTAAGTGTGCAGAAGTGTAGAAGTAGACGGCAATTAGTAATGACTGTGTAAATAAAGCCACAACAGAGAATGTGCAGTGTATAATAAATAAAGAGGTATTTACAGTTAACTTTAATTTATACCATTACAACTCTTTATTCTGAATAAAATGATTAACAACCCGATATAACACAAAAATGGCCAAATGGTAAGCGAGATTTAATTTATACTGTTATAACTCAGCCTTTGGTGGATTCTTTACCCATCTTATACCTTTGCTGCATGTTATATTACATCTATACTTCATATTATATTACATTTATACTATTATAGCTCAGCTTGTGGTGGATACTTTATCAGTCTTATACCTTTATCATATATCATGTAATATACATTTATATTAATAAATAATACAATTATACTATTATGGCACAGATTTTGGTGGATACCCTTTGTCTTATACCTTCATCACAAATTATTTTACATTTAGACTACATAGTATATACTATAATACCTAATTTTGGTGGATCTTATCACATATTACTTCATCACATATTACTTTTCATCTGACAGCTCACTGTTACCTTCTTTGTTTGTTATAACTGCTCATGAAGATGTTTAGATCCTAAATACCATGAATAACCATTTATAAACTGTCAATCATTCATAAAGCCTTTATAAAGGTAGTCCTGATGTGAAACAGGATCTTTTTCACTGACAGAACAGTACACAGTCAGAAACAGAAGTAAGTATTACTGTGACACAGGAAAACAAATGCTACTGCCCAGACGAGTCTGCCTGGCCTGCTGGTGATCAGTCACCATTACCTCAAATCAGCATCCGTCCGCCTCCACTGCAGTGTGTTTGTCCTGTCCTCCTAATTCAATCCGGCAGCGTTGTTTACACTGGATTAGATTAGGTAAGCAAATGGGCGACACAAAGCAGGTGCATTTTGCTTCTTTGGAGCTACAAGGCCAGTGTAGGTCCAAGTATATTTTCAGTGTGCTTAGACTGAAGTGTTTCTTTCTTAAGCTATTATTTGGTTACTTTTAGGATCCGGTGCTGGACAGCACAGGTTCTAAAGCACTTATTCTCTTCTTAATAATCAGCACTCGCTTCTATAGGAGCTGTACTGTGTACAAAATGTGACACAAGGAAATGTTGCACTTTTGATGTGTGCTTTTTTTTCAGGGTTGAGTTTCAATTAGATGGTTAAACATTTTAGATACTCAGAGTTTGCTACATTCAGATTAAGCTGAGAAATTCAGTGTAGAATGTTGTATACTATACAAAATGCAGCTGAAGTTCTAATAGGACACACCTGGAATCGCCTTGTAGTACTGTCTTGACACCCTGAATTGAAATTAAATCGAAATATCTTAAAACATTAGCAGCAGAAGTCATACGCTTTAATTGCAACATGCCTTGGGATAAGGGGGGAATTAGACTTTCTGTCGAACTGTCATTGTGTTTTTGTGCAGCTCACTGTTCCTGTGAGTATCTTTAAGTCTGTGTAGCTACTGTTTTACCCCGTGTTTCCTTTTTTCATGATTAGGCTGCTCTCAGCCTGCCCCAGCGGCCGCCGCTGCACTGTTCCACCCTCATCCCAGCCTTCTGCTTCTCCCTGCGCCTGCTAATGTGGGCCTGCCGCCTGAAAGACTCGTGGTGCTCTCTGCCCTGGATGCTCTTCATCTCGCTGGCGTCCCACCACATCCGGGACGGCGTGCGCCACGGCCTGTGGCTCTGTCCCTTCGGCAACACGGCGCCCATCTCCTACTGGCTGTACGTCACCATCACTGCCACACTTCCACACCTCTGCTCCGTGCTCATGTATCTCACTGGCACCAGAGACATGATCTCCACCAAACACGGTGTGGCCATCGACGTCTGAGGGGGCGCTTTAATGTGCTCGGGCTTGTACAAGATTTATTTATTTATTATTTTTTTGTTATCAAAAAAAGGAAGCTCCTTCACTTCTCCAAGGAAACTCCTGCACTGGAATGGTCCGAGCCTGTGTGCACTCGTGTGACTTTTCAGTCACTTCCATTTGCAACTGACTCTTTCCTGGATGCTTTTTATCGCATTGTGTCTATGGTCATTTTAACTAGCTGGTCAGGTGTATCTTTGCTATCAGGGTTTTTGACCTCCCTTACTGGACGTGTGTGCGTGTTTAAACTATTTATAATTGTAAGAAAGCCTCAACAGACTGTTGCCATTTGAAGGATTTTTATGCCTTGTGGTCGCATTGAGCCCATAAGTGCGTTTTGCACTTAATGTGATCATTTTTCCTAATATTTACCCTCCCTGTAGTTATTTTCAGATGTGACAGGGAACGCTCAGCCTCTCAGCAGAGGAGGATCAGTCATGCAGAGTATGTAGGCAGCCTGAGCTGCAGCTCCACTCCCACCAAAGTCCAGATAAGAATACAGTACTAGATGCCATTAAATTCTTTCATCGGTCATCAGACGGTCATCAATCCCCTGTGGCGTCTGGGATAGCTGTGTTTAATTGGCAGGCCACCATGCCGAATAGTATATGCTGGAGACCTCAGGGCACTCAATGTAAATGATTTTGTTTAGTCCTCTGAAATACAGCTTAGCAGTGTGCTAGTGAACGTTTCCTTTGGGGGGGGGGTGTTTGTGTGTGTGTGTGTGTGTACTGTTTCTGTAAAAGCTTACTTAATAATGAGGATCTGAATCTGACCTCACTTAATTCAACTGTGATACCTTTGGAAAGGATTTCTTGTAATCTCAGATTTAACCAGGATTCAATTTGTGCTACTCATATCTATTCTTTAACACGCTCTCTTTGTACACCAACGTGTATGTCAATATGTAAATCTACAGTTATAAAATATACAGAGAGCGACCACATTACATTACGTTTGAAAATAGCTTCTGAAACTGATTATGTTGTACTTTTAGGGCTGATCGATTTGGAGACAATATCTAATTGCGATTTCTTTCACCAATATTGCAAATATGATTTAAATTCATTATTTTTTGGTAACCAGCTCAGAGCCAGTGGCCTCTTGCATAAAATATCATAAATATTTTTTTATCTAAATGCTAACAGAAAATACTAAAAAAGAGGTCAACTTAAAGCTGTGAATTTGCATTTAGTTTTTGCAACATTTTTGCTATTGTAGATTTTTCCCCCCCTATATTTCAGTTGAACAATTTTGTGAAGAGATGTCACTTAAGGTCATGTAATGCTCAAATTCACTTAAGATATTTTATGCAAGTGATTACAGATCTGCCTCTCTCATCGCAAAAGTCCAGCACATCCTTTTTTCAGACGTAATGCTGAACACAGAGTATCCTGGAGTACTTTTGTAGAGGTAAAATTTAAGACAACATTGAATAGTGTGTGATGTAATTGTATTTGCAGATCTTAAGATTTGAAAATAGCATTTTCAACATAGAATTAATCATTCAGCCCTCCGCTTTTTTGAGTGCAGTTATTGATTTCAAAATTGATTCCGGTAAATCAGCGCCCATGTATCGATTCATTTGTGTACCTTTGATTAATAATAGAACTTGCCATTGAATTGCTAGTCAAGTACAACATGCTCCTGGCGGTCCAGACTCGTTTGTAGAGCTTGTGTAAAAAGAGCTGTAGATCTGCTTTTGTTGAGTGATTGCTTGCTGTAATGAGTGTCAGAATGTGAAAGTGAATGGAAAAGGTCTGTTTGCTCTTTAGACTTCCAGGAATGATGAGATTAGTATCAGCTGACTGGAAAAATAAACCTTGATCAGATTTGAACACAGCGTAGGTAAATAGGTAGAGATTACACTGTTAGCGACCAGTGACACCATTTCTGTGGTTTTATAGCTGTGCTTCAGATTGGACTTGGAGTAAAACCATGATGGAAGTTAAGGTGTGGCTTTAGTTTAAAGATATTTGATGCATATTGGCCCATATTTCAGTCCCCAAATGAACATACGTATTAAAATAATCGCACATAATCTTGGTATAGGTAGAACTTGGTTGCGTAAGAATTGTACAGATCAACTCTGTAATATGGCTGTCAATTTATTTGTGCCTGATTGCAGTTATTTCTTCTAATGGCAAAAGCTTCATAATTAAAACACATCATGGGTCTTAAAAAAACAGCGAAAACGAACAAAAACGAACTTTGGATTGTTTTTGGTGATACCTGTAGAGGGCGGCAGTGAGTAACTTTTCAAGGGCCTTTAGAGGGCAGCAGTTGGTTTTGTTTGTTTATTTGAGCTGTTTCTATTGTTAATTGGCAGCTACTAAGTCAGAGGATGTCAAATCCTCTCCATGAAGGGGTGATGTGGATGCAGGTTTTAGTTCCAAACAAGCAGGACTTCACCTGGTCTAGTGTTTGACTGAAGACTGAAACCAGATTTCCTCTTGATTGAGTGGATCGAAAACCTTCAGCCACTTGGATGGTTTGTTTGCACTCCTGTAACAAAGCCTTTCCATTTTTTGGCTACAAAGCAAGATGCAAGGTGGACAGTCTACTTTTGGCCACTTTAGGTTTACAGCTATAGCTACAAACATGGAGCAAAATATAATGTATTAGCTTAAATGTTATCACTGTATTAAGTCTACTGCAGGAAGTGAAATGAAGTAGTGAAGTGGAGTAATTGACTTGGCCCGTCTAGGACATTCTGCTTTTTGGCTCTGAATGCCCCATAGTTGTTTTAGCAGTGCATTCACACTGTTCATTGAGCAAATGGATCCAAGCAGTCACTTTATTCCCCTAATACACGGGGTCCTTGAGTTACAACACAGTTCCGTTCCTACGACAGTGATGTAACCCAAATTTTGGTGCATGTCCAAACACACCCTGGCCTAAGTTACTTACCTATCCTAACACAGTTGTAAAATCATAACCTAGAACATAAAAACACAACTAAGACACAGAAAAACATAAGGACATAAATGTACTGTACTTGTACACTGTGCTGTTGTAACAGAAAAAAATGAGTAAAACCACGTTAACAGTCCAAAATGGCACTGGCAGGCGTACTGGGGACAACTCCCTCACTAATATGCCGCGTCACTACATGCTCTGCGTATACTGCATATTCTTCCACTGCGCATAACCAAACTAGTTCGCCCATGTAGTCCAAGTACGACGCTAATTATTATTTCCAACCATAATAATCAAGAACAGTCCAACACATTTCCCTTTGCATCACCCTGAAAGTCATCAGTCATCACCTCATCTGTCCATAAAACTTGGTTCCAACCCTACAAGCATTTTTAATGTCCCTGTTCCATCATGGCCTTTCTGCTCTTGAGGCTTATCAGTGGTCCACATCTTGTGGTTATGCTGGTGTGCTAGTCTTTCCATTACAGATGGTTTCACAGCCTCGTCAATGCCTGCTTTACTGTTTGATCCTCATTTTAGGACAGCAGTTAACACACACTAGCGGCGGCGCAGACACAACTGCCAGGAAACACTAGGCTAGGCAGCTGTCCTCTCACTTTCGCTTGCTTTAATTAGAAAAAACTTGTGTAATTACGATCTGGTTCACCTGATCTCGACGTTTATACACTCAATTAAAGTCAACAGCCTGCACTTTAACCTCAAACCCATCTTTAGTTTCAGGCCTAGTGAGTCTAGAAAGGTAATAAAAGGAACGTGCCAGGAGTATGGAAACGAAGGCAATAAGAATACCACCTTTTTCACACTTGTAAGGAGAGATTTTAGAATAACTGAAAGGCCTCGGAGTTTAAAGGGCCCATATGTTTATAAGAGTTTCATATAATGTGTAATCATTGTTAAGGTTTCAAAATGTAACATTAATTCCCAAGTCCAAACTGTCCATATGTGGAAATGGATCCATTTACGTCTACTGTTTTTGTGATGTCACAAAACCAACACACAGTGCATTCAGAGTGAATAGAGGGTGTTTACATCTTTCCATCTTGAGATCAAAGTAATAAAAACAGCCTCTTTATGTCTGGCCATGTAACAGTCAGTTGTTTGATACATGAGCTCATATGACCATGAATCTCTGGGGTAAAAAGAAAACGCAAAATGAAGTATATGGGCCTTTAAGCCAAGAGTGAACAGAATTCCATTAAGGATCTCGCCTTAGTCAATGTCAAGCCAACAGGAAGTCTCGCTGCTGACACGCTCTTTTTCGATCCCTGTCATGTACCCAATGTGCTTCTGCTTTAAGTGTCACTGTAAATAATAACTAACCATCAAATCTACATAATATTCCTTTAGAATGTGTGAACCTGAAATGGATTAACTCATTTTTAGTTAGGTTTTTTGTGACCACCTAAGCACTTTTTCAGTGTCTGATATGTGATTGAGTTTGTTTTAAACTTGTGTTTAAGTTTACAGCTGCTTTTAATTTGACTCACTGTATTCATTTTTTAGATAAATCATGATCATGCTGTGATTCCAGGTCGTGGCAGAGCAGAATATTTCTGCATCATAACTGCGTCCTTTACAATCAAAAAGCCTTTGACATGGTTTCATTGAACAAGAATGGAAACTAAAGGGAGGCGCAAGCCAAAAACTGTCTATTTGTTCTTTATTATTATTACTATCATCATCCTCCTCCTCCTCCTCCTCCTTTGGCCAAAAGGGGGCACCAGTGGACCACAAAATAATATCCCACCACCCTTTTATTCATTTTATGTTTATGGTTACTATGTAATTGCTGTGGCACAAATTCACAGATTGTTGTTTTGCACATTTTTTTATTTATTGTGTTAAATAATGTTTTTTGCTTTTTTTTTTTTTTTTAAATGTCTGATCAAGAAATGTTACTTTGGTCATTGTCTGAAGTCACTGTTAATGAAAGTTCTCACTGAAGTCACAGCTGATGGTCCAGTTGAGTTAATGGTGTTATCACTGCGGTCCTGATTAGTGCGTCACCTCGGCTTCCTCCACCACAGAGACGAGCAGAGCTTTCAGACACACGTTTTTCATTTCAGTTCTTGCACAACTGCACAGCTGTTCTTTTAAAACCGATGAATGTGCACCAGACTGCCGTCGCTCAATCACCTCTTTGTTTTGAGTTTTACTTAGTTTATGCGAGATACTGAAGGTTTTAGGTGAAGTAATTGACCCTTTGTGTGTGGGCCAGTAATTCCGTTCCGTTCATAATTTCTACAGAATAATCTGAAGTTGTCCCCACAGGGCTGTGCATAATCAAATGAAACCATATAGATAAAGGATGTTCAAAAAGTTTCCACACTTTCATATTTTTGTTGGAAGCGGTGAAGGCTGAAAGAGTAGTAATTGGGCGTGTCAGAGTTTAGTGCCATCTGATATCCACCTTTTTGGAGCCCAGAGAAACTAAGGGGAAGAAGACTTTCATGTAATGATGAGAAAGCAGTGGTGCATCAATGGCTACACGCTCAACCAAAGCATTTTTTGCTGATGGCATTAATAAGTAGTACGATGTTGGGAAAATTGCATCGCGAAGGAAGGTGACTAGAAAGGTGGTGTAATTTTCTTAATAAATAGTTAAAAAGTGTGGAAACTTTTTGAATGTCCTGTGTGTGTGTGTGTGTGTGTGTGTGTGTGTGTGTGTGTGTGTGTGTGTGTGTGTGTGTGTGTGTGTGTGTGT
>JBBPCY010000035.1:3099931-3122805 GCA_037974405.1 Brachyalestes nurse | reverse complement strand
TTCACTCATCTCTCTGTTCTGTCTGACTACAAGAAGTGAAACATTTTGCGCAGATGTTTCTCCTCTGCTGATCTCGCGGTGATTTGGGCAAATTTGTATGAAGAAAAAAACATTCAGAGCTAAAAATACACTGTAACGTGTGTTACTGACATTTGTACTGAGTAAAATATTACCAATTTTTTTCTGTAATGCCTTACATTAGCGTGTTACAGCAAAAAGCAATGCATCACAGTAATTTGTTACTTTTGTAATGCGTTACTCCCAACACTGCCGAGCGGCAGGGCTGAACGCCTGTGTGGACGCTTCAATATGCTCCAATGAGCAGAAAAACAGTCGGCGCTCAGTCCGCGCTCACTTGGCACCCCGAACGCCAGAAAAACGCCTGATTCACGCGTCCGTGTGGACGAGGCCTTAAGATCCTGAACAGCACTATGAGCCGATCAAGCTTAAAATCATTTTAGTGAAAGACCCCACACAAGAACGAAGATGATGTTTATGAAAGTCTTCAGTGCAAACTGACAACATAGACTTGTGCAAACTTTGGGCATCCCTGGTTAAATTATGTTTTTTTTTGTGAAAATAAGTACACATCCTCTACTGAGAACACACTTATGCTCATTTTAGTGCAAAATTACTGTTTATCTGCTAAATTTAAAATATTGGGGAAAAAAAGAATAAAATCTTATAATTCTTTGTCCAATGGTAATCTATAATATCTTCATTTTTACTCTTCCCCAATACGTTGAAAATAAATTATACACTAGAAACTGATTTGCAATTAAAAACAAACGATGTAATTTGACTACGAATATTATTGACGAGATACGTTTGCCAGTTGTATATGGAGAATAAGAGATGGCTAAACCAACTGTATCCACTTCTTTGATTCATTTCTTCCTTGCTAAAGTACACGCAAAGGCAAAGCTCATACAGGAGTGTGTACTCAGCATGCTATCAATGTGCTTCCTTCAACGTATTACGTACTTTCAGATACCAGCAGTGAACCAACACTGTCTGATCCCACCTGACTGCAGCATCAAGACCCTGAAGACCCACACATACAACACAACAATCTTGGCAGGAGAGGTACGCACAGACAGTATGCACATTGTTACAGTACTGAGGACTAAACGAGTTCAGTCATTAACATTCTCTGCCCTGACACATGAGAAGCACCATGGCTGCGCAGTGCTGAGGAATTATATATTTTAGGAGGGAAAAGAAAACACCACCACCAACAGAAAAAAAAAGGCTTTCAGTGACTGTTCTTCTTTTAAATCACCGACATAAAACATCGTCGTTTCCCGTAAACTGACATGTCTACTGTGGAATCAAAACAGTTCCGCCAACATTGCTGGGATCAAAGCCGCCTCCGAGGTGAAATTAAAAGTTAAAGGCACGCAAATCCTGTCTGAGTAATTGTTTGGGGTAATAAAGTAGGGAATGCAATTATTCGTAATACACTGCGACTACCGGATTGAAGCTGCAGGTTTGAGATCTTTATGGAGATTTCAACTCCAAAAACTCTCAGCACTGTTTTAAATCTGCTGTTTAAATCTGCTGTTACTTCGGCACCATGGTTATAGCAACGCCTGGTCTGAGTAAAATCCAGCACAATCCAATAGCGCACATGTGACCAAATTTAATGCCCCATCTAGTTCTTTTGAAAGCTGTGAGCTAATTATAAAAAAAGGCTCCGATTACAATGCCTGTAGTCCTAACAGTAAAAAAACAAACATTTTACATACAACATAATTACTGATTCAGTTGATACAATGTCACAATATGTCTGTATCTGAATACACAGAACAGCATATTTGTGCTTATTTAGGATACATATCAGAAAAATACACCAAAAAACAAAAAAACAAGCAACAACAACAAAAAAAAGCACACATGCACGGATTTTAAGCTTTATGTCACTGGGAACGGTATTTTATAGAGACCTTTGTACAATAAAGATAAATCTATAACAATATAACTGCGAAGGTAAGCTTCGACTGAATATTCAATATTATGAATATGCATTAGCTTCAAAATAGATATCAGAAGTTCATTGTAGTCTTGGTATTTAAAGACCCAATCAGGAATCGCTACAGGTTTAGTCACCACTGAGAATTATGAAGATTCTGGTCAAGAGAAGTAGCTGCATGTGGCAAGGCACTGGAAAGTTCACATGCGAAGTGATCAGTGGGAACTGGACTGGTGGCTAAAGTTACTGGGAGATGGGAATGGAAAGTAAAGGGGGCATCTGGCTGAAGCTCTTATCCAGAGCAACGTACAATCATTACTTACAGGGACAGACCCCTGGAGCAACTGAGGGTGAAGTGTCTTGTTTAAGGAAAAGTGGTAGAAAGTGGGGGTTTGAACCTGCGACTTTGTGGTCATTGGGTTCACAGGTATGTGTTTTACCCACTAGGCTCCTACCAAAGTGAACTTTCTGTTATCAAATACTGTTCGGTACCCGCTCAGACCACCTGATTTGCATCATATGAGACAATAACAATGGTGAAAACAGTAATACAGTGATCGAGCGATCTATTGAAGATACAGTATGGTCTGCTGACCCAATAAAGTGTAGAAGAATCCTTACAAAGCTCTCCAGTATTACACTCAGTGCTAACCCTGCTATGGCTGTGGTCCTGAGTGGGGCTTTAAAGCCAAGTCATTACATTCACGTTCTGTTTCAATGCTCTGTGAATGACTAGTGTCTATGCCACTTCTGTTTTATGTGATCAATTATGTTCTCTCAGAGCACCCATTTCTTTTTATTTATTTTTTTGGTCTGCTGAATGCCAACCTATTGTCATGAAGGCCTACAAGGTAATTATTGCTGGTGTAGCCACAGACGCTGAAATAACAGATAATGCATTTTTAATGGCGATTGTTGAGTTTTAAAAGGCAACTTATGGTTCCAACCAAGCCAGATGAAAAGATTGTTTACAGATGTGTCCACCTGATTTGAAATGAGTTGAGGCTCTATGCGAGAGCCCTTTAAAAGGTCAAAGCAATGATGTAGTGAAGTAATCACCACTTCAATGTGAACGGGAAAAAAAAACACCTCCTAAAAATGCTCAGCTTCCATCAGTGAAGTGTCCAGATGGCTGGCCAATTTTTTTTTTCTCGTCCACGTTTAGCAGCTGTGTTCAGGTCGGGGAGGAAGTAACTGTTCACCACGCCCCTTCCCTTGCATTGAAACGTAGAGAATGCCAACTTTATCCATAATGCCCAATACGCTGCCCGCGACTGGCTAACAGCCATGCTTCTTTTTTTTCACAGCATTCCGAGTGTCACCGCAGCCAAATGGCACAAGTCTGCATGGAAAAGCTGAAGCAACAGAGAACTGAAAGCATGTTCGGTTCGAAATATGTTGGTTTTTGTGGTCCGAAGCTGGCAAGTCTGCTTTGCGTGTCGAAGAAAAAAAGCCAGAAAAGCCAGTCCTCTGTTAGGTTGTGCTACATCGCAGGGTTGAAAGTGTTCACAGTTCTTGGGTCTCGGAACTCCGCTGAAAGGAGCACCAATCCCCGAAGCAGCAACAGGAGAAAGCTGGAATTGTGGGTATTGTAGTCTGTTTGCGCTGCAGTGGCAGTGGTGATGAATCCCTATGATGAAGCCCTATGAGGGCTGAAAGAGGACAGGGCCAACCTTTAAATCTGAGAAAGAAAGAACAAGGGGAGATAGAATGGATGGGGGAGGGAGAGAGAGAGAGAGAGAGAGAGAGAGAGAGAGAGAGAGAGAGAGACCACAAATTAGAAAGAGTGGAGAAAGAGGGAGAGAATAAGAGAGTGGCGAGAAAGAATAAAAAAAAGAATAGAGCAAATAAGAAACAGTGGGGGACAGAGAGAGGATGGTGAGAGCATTGAGTTAAACAGAAAGGAGAAAGAGAGAGGAGGAGGGAGAGCAAGGGGGGGGGGAGAAAAAAATGTTTAGCCAAAGGAAATGAGAGGAAAGACTCATCTTTCATAATTGTTTCAGCGTGTCACAGTCGTGGGCCGATTACAGGCTGCCACATTAATATAGAACAGATACACATTTCTGATATAATCAGATTGTTTACACTGTCCCCCCGGAGTACACTGAGGCAAATCTGGACTTAAAGAGTTCCTCAGAAAAACATCAGTGCTACAACTGATAGTGAGTTCCCTACATGCCCACTTCATGCAAGGTGTGTTATTTGCTTTGCTGCTTTAATGATACATGAAAAGAGCCTCAGCAATAAAGTGAAATGTTCTGAGAAGGAGCAGAGAAGGCCTGGAGTGACTCACTTTAGATTGGCAAGGACTTCATCTTCACCATAGAGGTCAGTTCCTGTTTCGTCACATTGTCCCGCCTCCTGTTCCTTATCCTGCAAATATAAACAGTGAGAAATGTGTTAGGATTATACAGAATAAGCACAGACAGAAGATTGCATCTGAACGACCTTGAACTGTGTCTAAGCAGACACAGCTTTGCCTTTATCTTGTCTTATGACCCGCTTTGTTTGAACCATTTGTAAGCGCGGCCAGAAATGCACAGCCTTTACTGTTGTTTTTGCCTTCAGAATGATCTTCCAAAAATTCCTGTGTATGACTGCCACACTCCATTCATGTTAGTAACGATGAAACTAAAAAAAGTTTACTTGTTTGAAACTAGTGTTTACAAAAATATACAGCACTTCCTAAATGTTTGAGAACATAAAACCTGAAAGATTTTGAAAGATTTTGAAAGATTTTCAACAAACAAGACAAATGTTTATACTCTTTGATCCAATATTACTTACATATCTCTGAAAGGTGAAATTAGAGGAAGGCATTTTCACAGAAATACAGAAAAGTGCTCACAAACTTTCAATCATCCCTGTGAAGTCTGAGATAAATGTATAAAATTATTCTGTTATGATAACTCTACAGTTAATAATAATAATAATACCTTTTATTTATAGGCGCCTTTCTAGCCCCCTTTTCAGTTAGTTTTTGTGTCTAGAATAATGAACGAAGCTGTAGATGATTATTGTGTGAAAAATGGAAAAATCTATATAAAATTAAAAATTAAGTTCCAATTAAATCCTAAATAAGAGGCCTTGAATGTCTCACATCTAGAGGCAGATGACTTGCCAGGAAATTGTTGTAAATAGATTATAATGGGATATTATTTTTCTTTGTATCCTAAACAAACAAACAAATATTGAATACATATCAGAAATGTCTAGTTTTTCAATACAGACTGTTGAAGTTATTAGTAAATAAAACTACAGCCGTTATTCAAATAAAAAGTGATTCCAAACTTTTGAATGTTAAAAACCCTGTGTGGTAAAAATTGCATTTAAACTGGACCATCAGGTTGCAGTAACACTAGGCATTTGCAGTTTGCATCGCCGTGTGACTTGGGCATGATCAAAGCTGCCACTGGAAAAAATCCTGCATAATAGTAAAGTTAGCAAGCTAGCTAACCTACTAACCATAAACAAAAAACCCACAAAATTGAACATAATTATTTCTTATAATTATATATTCGCTACAGCTTCAGATCTACAGTAAATAACTGGCATGGCTGGTGGCAGTGGGATGACTTGTGTGCAGCTTTGGTTAGCTTAGTAGCTAACATCACAGTTTGCAAGCTGGCTAACTCATCTCCCACAAACAGTAAAACCACAAAAGTTAAGATAATAATACAGATTCCTCACTGACTGTGTATCACACAGTCTCTCTTTCATGTGTTTATTTATAAGTCAGTGGGGAAGAAATGTTAAATGTGCTTAGACAAGGAAATTAGCATTTCCTCTGTTTTGAATATACAAAGGGCCACCCTTCAGAGGTCAGCACAGTCAAAACAGAGCGACTACAGGCTGAAGACACAAGTACACATGTCAAAGTTCACTACAACTTACGCTCTATTGAAATCTTGGGAAAATCTGCTGGCAAAGCACAAGTGTGATTGGGCCTTTCCTATAAGAGAGACCAGATTTCAGATTGTACTATAGAAGGTAAAATTATTGTCGATTAATTGTGACTGACCTACTCTTGTGTTTCTTTAATGTAATCTGTGTTGTTGTAATTTATTTAATGTTTGTGTCTATTACTGTCTGTTAAACGCTGTTTCTTGTTCTATGTTTGAACTATTTGTAAAGCGACCTTGAGTTTAAAAAAGGCGCTATAGACATAAAAATTATTATTATTATTATTATTATTATTATTATTATCATCTTCGGGGAAGATGGTGGCCTAGTGGTTAGGGAGTTGCCCCTGCGATCAGAAGGTCATGGGTTTGAATCCCAGGACTGCTAGTGGCACCACTAAGGTTCTTTTGAGCAAGGTACCGTCCCCACACACTGCTCCACAGGCACCCCCGCTGGCGGCAGCCCACTGCTTCATTGTTGGATGGGTTAAATGCAAAGAAAGAATTTCACATTGTTCACACTGTGTGCTGTGCTGTGTTCATCAATTATTAATATAAGCATAAAAATGTGTATTATTATTATTTAATACATCTACAATCTTTTATGGCCTTTTGTATATGAACCTGTTCACTGATGATGATTAATGTCTGAACTGCAGATGAGACTCACCATAGAAGGGCCGTGATAGTGAACACCACAGCCACCATTACTGCTGCGAACAGGCCGAGAGCAATCAACAGACCCAGACTTCCTTTTTCGTCGTCTGACGAGTCTAGACAGCAACAGAAGAACATAGCCCAAATATTATTGTTACACTGAATAGCCACAGCAGAAATGTAACAATACCGACGTTATAAAACTAACAGTGACCAACAACTGTTTTATGTTTTTGTTTCCACCTTCGTAAACAAACTCATAAATAGGGCAACTTCGCTTAAAGCTTTGTTTTTCTTGCTGTTCTAATGGTAATAGTTTTCTCCTAGCATAGAAAAATGTCTAACAAAAAAATAATTCTGCCTCATTCAGTGACACTAACTGCCTTGCTTACCATAAACGAACAGATATTTGCATAGTCCTGCTACTTCGAGCCCTCAGGTTGGAGATGGTTTCCGCTGAGCAGGGTTTAATTACTCCCCTGGGCAGCACAGATACGAGCACACATCACATGCTAGCAAGCCACAGGAACACATGGTGGCATTTTTATTTACTAAAACCCTAAAAAACTGTGTCAGTGTGTCACATCTGACAAAGCGAGAACACATATTTCTCGAGATTTTTCAGCACTGTATTCTGATAATCAGAATAACTCTGTAGTTTCTGGAGTGTGTGAGGCTGTGTGTGCTCGCTGAGAGAACACGTTTAGATCTGGGAAAAGCTGGAAACGCTTAGCTAATTAAAGCTGAGTGAGTCACGTCGGCGCCGGCCACATGGTCTGCATTTACAAAGGCTGATCTGCTCTGTGATTGGCCGATGCTGCGAGGTAAATATGGAGAAAGCCCAACCTCCACACCAAAGGCCAGAGCATCTGGATCAAGCAGAAAAAAAAACACGTCTATCTGGACGAGATCTCAAAGACATCTAACAACTCGTGTTCGATCTGAGCGCTCTCTTCCACTGCCAAAACCTCAGCGCTTTCATCGGGCGAAAAAAGACCTCAGTGCGGAGGAGAAAGAGTAGTGAGTACATGTTTGAGTTTTTATCTTGAAAATTCTTGCCAGCTCTTGATATAACAAACAGGCCTGCGAGAGTTTACCTGGAGACTTTTCCGTGGCCTTCACTGGAAATGTGGAAGGGAGGACTGGGCTGTCATAAAATTCCTCTGTGGTCTCTTCAGTATTGGTCAATGGGGCTAAAATCACAAAAGCAGATTCATTTGCCAAAGCGCCTCATACAACAACATCATTTCCACTATTAACAGCAATTAGGTGAAATCATAATTGGAAATAATAGGTAACATTTTAGCACATTCTCGACAGTCAGTAAGAACGTAGAACTCCACAGAGAGTATACGAACTTGCATTTCAAGTTAACAATGTTTACAATCACCATTGCTTGCACTATAGCCGGAGTTTGTTATAGCCAGAACAGAAGCTAAAAACTGCAGTGACAGCCATCACCTAACCTGGATTTTATCCATACTTTTTCTCTCATATGAAACTAAATAAGCAAGTGTATTTGAGGTTACTTAGCAATTCCACATGGCTTGAGGCCAATTGGTGATAATTAATTCATGCCATTTGCACAATGCTAACTAGTTTCCACTAGTTGGTAGCTACAATAGCATCCTTACATTTGGGCTAACAAGAAAGAAACGATCCCTGTAAAGTTTTTAAAGTACAATGGCCAAACTGTCCTGAAGTGGAAGCTAAAAATAGTATTAATATTAATGTATGTAATTATGGGACGAAGCAAAGGAACACCCAAGTCATTACTCCAAACTTTCCACTGAGGTTTTGTTGCCAGCCAGATTTAATTCGGAGCAGTGACTGATTCACTGTAGCTTGTGGAATCAGTCATGAGTGAGGAGCTGTAACTTTCAGAAATGTGCCACTTTGGTGTGAGCTTTATCTCAGGCTCAGACTTCTCAAGACCAAGAGAGGGCGCCACATAGAATTCAAGTTAAGCATTAGAAAAACACTGGAATATATTTGAGGAGGACCACTGTAACTGCATGCTGAGTGTGTTGTCTAAGAAAATGCTAATTGTGGGTGTCAATCAGTTTTGGGTAACTCAGTAATGAAGACTGTGTTTGGAGAGAAGGAAAGTCCAAATATTATTACAGTATCTTCACTGTGGGTTTTCTATGTGTGTGTGTGCGTAAGTAAGTAAGTATGTGTGTGTGTGTGTGTGTGTGTTGCTCACCACTCCAGGGTTGGGCCTGTACCACCTGACTCCACTCGCTCCACTGGCTGTGGTTAATGAAAGCATCCTGGGCTCGAACTCGGATGTGGTGCAGGTGGCCCACCAGAGCGTCCATGATCGTCACAGCGGTGTCCTCTGTCTCCAGCTGGACACAAAACGATCCCACACACACTCACTGAACACAGGCACGAACACAAAGACGGGCACGTTTCCTCTATTGCTCCTGGCGAGTTTCTGGATTATAATAAAAGCGTTCATAGTTCGCCATATTTTAAACATATGTCTAGGGTTTTCTGCAGTATGCTAATGCGTGCATAATAAGGCATTGTTCAATCTCAGAGATATGCTTTCCAAACATTTTAGTCTCCTGAGACTGATCTGTTTCCCCAGGAAAGAAAAAAAAAGTTTAAGGCCAGTGACACACTACATGGGTCTGAAAATCTGTACGCCAAGGAACTACTCACATTACATGATTTCAATACCAAATGTTTGACTTGGCAGTTGTGCATCATCTAGTTCCAGCATCCAAACTCCTGCGTGATAGTATAAGATCTGTCCTCTGATACAACTGCAATTTTCTGTGATGCGTAACTTTTCAAGCGTCACAATGCCAGACCACACTTCTCCACATGAGGCGAGGACTGAACTTTCTGTTGAGTGATTCTCCAGTTGGGGTGTCATTTGTGTGCCACCTATATTACATTATTTGATTCACAAAAAATGAATGGAAATTAAAATTTAAAAAAATGTTTCAAATGCACCCTAGTGTCCATTACGCAACCTTCTGCATCCAATGTGTCTTTAGATAAATAACTTAATTATAGCACATTATGCCTATCCTGGTTCACTGTAACTAAATGGTACTTTGTAATATAATTATTACAATTATAAGTATATAATTATAAACATAGCTATCACACACACGTTAATGTATTTGCTAATTCTTTGCTAAGCAAAATTGAAGTTCTTGTCTGCAAAAGAAACCTTGTAAAAATGGCATTTTGTCACAAGGCTAAAACAGTTTTTGAATGGTTATGCAATTTTCTTAGATTTTGTGTTGAAAAAAGTTTGAATTGTTTAAAACAAAGCTAAATGGGTCCGCAATCCTGCATCTACACACACTAGAAGGCTCCAGATGTAAAATTCACTACAGGCCCCAAACTGTCCAAAAATATCCACATACTCTTTACAACTCAGCTACTTTGAGGTTCACCAACTGCCCATAAAAGTGTTCTATTTGTATCATTTCCAAAAAAAAGTAACTGCCAAGGCATGAGGATCATCCACACATGAGCTTACGATGCCAAGAATCACTAGATGGGTAAAAACACCCCCAGCTCTATCCAGCACCTTTGGGATGATTTGCATTTATGACCCAACACTAATCATCCAACACCTCACTAATGGGGTGACTTCACTAAAGATCTTGTGGCTGAACTCAATCCATTTCTCACAACAATGTCCCAACATCAGAGCTGTTACTACAACAAAGAAGGAAAAATCTCCCTTCCAGAACCCTTGATTTCAGAAGAATTAATTACCTGGACACTACAGCTGCCAAACGCTTTTGGATCAGACCTTTATCTCTTGAAAAAAGTGTTTGCTTCCATACCTCTGGCCTATTGTGCAGATATATCTGTTGTGCGAGGACATATGGATCTATAGATCTGTATAGAGCCACAAATCTGACAGTAAGGCCTCGTTCACACAGACGTTTGAATCTTGGATAAATGAACACGTTCTGAATGCCATAGGCGTTTTCGTTCCTAATAATGGGCTCAGATCCTGTCGTAAACACAATGGCACTTCATTTGGGCCGACAATAAACAAGAAATTTCTTGAATCTGGTAGCCAAGCCAAATAAAAAACAACACATTCAGGTAACAAACCCACAAAGGTCTCTGAAAGAGCAGCCATCATGGGGCAGATAGCATCAGCAGCTCTGGGATGTGTGTGGAGCAGCGATGAGTGAGTGATGGAGAGACGAGGAGTGGGGGAGGAAAAGGAAAGCTGCTGGGACATGACTGAGACTCCACAGAACAGCAGAGCCTGTGTGGGAGCCAAGCTGGACGACGCCACATGTGACTGTGTGATAAGAGAGTGTGAGGAGAGTTGTTAGCTAAGCCTGCACTGTTTATCACTGCATTCACTCAATGCAGGCACGAAGCAACCTGTACTGCATCAACAAAAGCTTAACAGCCTTAACCATCAACTCCCAGTCAGAAAGCAGATGAGGAGTACTTCAAATTCACACCAGATTTGATTCCATATAGCAATTTTCAGTCATCGTAAATGCAAATAGTGGTGAATCACAGAGCAAAAATGTATATGTGTGTATGTATATATATATATATATTTTTTTTTTCTGACATCTGATTTGCAACAGACAAAAAGGAGCCAGTAATGTCACATTTAAAAAATACTGTGAAAATAAATTATTCAGTGTCTCACACACTACACTGCACTTTATACAATGATATAGGACTAATTATTCACTGTTTGTCATACAACATGCAGTTGGTGGTGTCTTTTAGTACTGATAATATTATATATACTCAGAAACACATTTTGTGACATGATGTGATCTATCATGATAATGTTATATGTCGTAATCCCCAGATCTGAATACTAAAAAAGTGCTTTTATTAAAAATACAGGAAATGTTAATGTTTTTATCCAAATTGATTGTAGGTTACTATATTTAAGCTTGTGAATATCTTTGTATAACTTGTTCTCTTTTCACTTTCAGTGGGATATTACACTGTCAGCTAAACACTAGCTAGAGTATATACAGCCTCCCAAAATCCGGGCTGTGGAGAAGCGCAATTATGTTCATTGGTGTGATGTAGCTCCGTCTAATACCTTTGAGATGAGATGAAGTAATGCTTATAATCTATAACTAAATATCCATCAGTACAAGACATCACTAACGTTCTCGTGACTGAATGCAATCAAATCCTCACAGCAGTGTTCCAACATCTAGTGTAAAGCCTTCGAAGAGGCTATTACTGCAGCAAAAGGGGTCATCTAATTCCCTTGATTTCAGAAGAAACCTTGAAGGAGCAAGCGTCTACAAACTTTTGGACATAAAGTACCACCAGTGATACACAGGATATCTGTCAGCATTTTTACAGAACTGAAGTGTCATGAAAACAGGAAAATGACAGTGAACCAGCATTATGCTGAACAAGTAAAACTATCATTTTTACATTCTTTCTGTTTTAATGACCACGATTTTTCTTGACCTAATGTGTATTTTTATTTCAGTTTACCAATGCGGTTTTGCTTAGTAGTTTTAATTTTTTTTTTTTAAGTAAAGTAGCCTTGCTTCTAAATGGCTTGTGTCAACAAACAGGAACTGACCTTGGACCAGAGGTTAGATCCCACTGGCCTGTACTGCAGCTCGAACCTCAGGGGAAAGCTGTTAAGGTCTTCAGGCCAAGACTTCGGGAGCTTCCACTGCACCCACAGCTGAGTGGGCTGACCATCCACTGCCGTCCAAGTCACAGCTTCCGGAGTGTCAGGTTTTACTAAGCACAGAGAGTCAAGGTTAGGAAAAAAGACAACAAAAACAACATTTTTGAATGTGGTATGTGATGTTCTTAAACCTGCACAAACACTATGGCTCCATAATTTAGCATTAAACCACTAACTGTTTGGCTAGCATGCTTACAGGACCTATGGTGATCCACGTAGGTGATGGTGGAATTGGAGCCCAGGGGATTGACTTCTGTGATGTTCACCAGGTACTTGGGCTTCCAAAACTCAGGATTGCTGATGGTGCACTCATTGACATTGATAAGCTGCTGCTCACAGGGCTGCGGCCTTTCGTCATTCACACTGTAACCATTGGATCAACCAATTAGAGGAATGGTCTCCTTCATTCAGAATCTTATTGCATTTCTTTCAAATGTTAGTAGATATGGATCCCACCAGAATGTGATGGATGAAAATAAAAATGATGAGGCTGATGAACAAACTAAGTAAAAACAGAAAAGTGCTAGGAGTTTAATAATCGTGTCAAACTTGTATTTAGTAATTAAGATTAAGCTGACAGGTGGCATAGTAACCAATTTCATCATGGGTAACTAGGCCCATCATGGTTCCCCCTCTACTTTCTACAGGGTCTATTGGCAAATAATAATAAGTATATTGTTTTATTAACAAACATTACACTAGATAGAAACCAATGAATATTTTGGATAATTGCAGTATAGTAGCCACGAAAAAGCAAACATGCTTGTACTGCCTTACATAATAACCAAAGGAAATAGGGAAGTACGGAAATTTGGAATTCATCTTTAAAGGGCCCATAGAAAAATCCCATTTTAAAATAGAAGTTACATGTAATATGAGCACATACCTTTCACTCCTAATCCATTCACATACAGAAATTAAGCTGTAAAAACAGCCTGTTTTATCCTCATCGTTTTTTGTAATCACATATTTACATACATTCATCCATTCAGCTCACAACCCTCCACAATCATGTTGATAATAAGGACTGTTCCTGTCCAGACTGTTTTACAGTAGCATACAATGCAAAGAGCAGAGGTCATTTACATACTTTAGTCTTTTTTGAGGGATAAAAATAAATTGTGCATGCTTATGGCACACAAAAATACACGAAATATCTAATTGGATCTTCACTAATACAATAAAATGCAGGAAATGTAACATTTTGGCCCTTAACTACAAGACATTCTGTGTTTTATGCAATTTCATTATTGTCTGACACTAACTGTCTGACACTAATTGTTATTTTGAGAAAAACAACTGAAAGGAATATGTGTGATTCTACTGATTGCTTTGGCTGAATGTAATCGGTAATCCAGTAAATTCTGGAGAATTCTGCTGTGTGGCCCAACCTGTAGGAGGAGATGTACTTGGTGGGCAAGTGTGTTGTCACCCTCTGTGTCCATGAGCACCGAATTTCAAAGTGACTTGGCACTCGACAGGAAACACTGAGATAACCAGGAGGATCTGAAAGACACAACCAGAAATTCTTTCACACAAGATAGAACCCAACCAGACACTGCACACACTCCTGTCCACAACATTAAAGCTCAGAGATTTCCTTGGAAACCTGTAGGGGATTCTGCACGGGCTGAACTCGAAAGGCTGAAATTGTGTTGATTTGGATACGGACAATCTCACCCTTCCGAACAGGATGCTGGAGTGCTGTGATGTAATGACTTCCTGTGAGAGGAAGTGCCCTGAATTCTACCACCACACACACTTATTGTCCCCAGCAGCCCTCGCCCCGCTCTGAGAGGACAACACTCAAGTGCTTCCATTTTTACAAACAAATTTCCTGACTTTCAAGCAATGTCCGCCAATAAAGGAAAACATCTAATAGCAGAGGATAACATTTTAAAGAAATGAACAACTTAAAAGTAATTATCCATGTATTCATTTGAGGAAACTGATTCCTTGTCATTTTTCTTCATATGTTAATGTAGGATATTGTTTATTGGCATGACTTTGATTAGCAATGGATAACGTACAAGGTGTTTTCTTCTTTTATTAAGCCTCAACTGCCAGTGAAGTCTCTCCCCTGCAGAGTCATTTTGTCTGTATTACTGTAAATAATGTTATGGTGCCTCTCAGAAGTCACAGTTATGGTCCTCCATAGTGTTTGTAAAAATGTTTTCACTCACAAAATGACAATGTTTTGTAAATTTCATTATTGAATCCACAGTATAACTGCATTTGTCTATAACATACTTCATTAAAACTGTATTATGCTGTAGCCATTTGCAAAATAATTGCAGTTAATTTAATAATATGTATGAATGTTTTCAATAATGTTTTTTTGTAGGGTTAATTGAGGTAAGAGCCTAAATTAAAGTATAAAGTTGTCAGTGCTTCAAGCTATGCAGCAAATGGTGTTTCTTGGTTGCTATACTTGCTTAGTTGCTATGCTAGCTAACCGCTACTAACATTTTTCTGTAGCGGCACGCCATAAAACTACCACAAACCCTTCACCCCTTCGACAACAAAAATGCAGAGAACGAACAGCTAAAGAAAAGCTCTAGAGTGGGTGCTGAAAAACTGCTGGGCAAGATAACTGATCTCAAATTGTAGCTTTCTTAGGTGTAGTAGGTCAGTAGCTATTTCCTGCATAGAGAACTCATTGACTGCTAGCTACCAGCTAGCTATGTAGGTAATTGCCCACGGAAATTCCCACAATAACGCAGAAACTGCAAATATGGCAATAAACAAGGGCAGGCTGTAGCCAACCTGGAAGCACTTTTTCCAAATTCCACACCAGGGTTGGGCCCCTGCACTCCAAGCGCGATTTCTCCGCGGTGCAAGCACAGAGACATTTCAAACTCCACAGTTCGGTAGATCACCAGGGGACCCTTCCAGCGAGCCCTCATTTGTACTTTTAGCCCGAGTAGATCAGGGGTTATTCCCCGAAAACCGTTCACCTCGCCGCGGTGTCCCAATACTTTTGTCCCACGACCTTGCAAGTTTCGTGGCATATCTCGGCGGGGAATTTAAAATAAAAGAGGTGAATACGTGTTTACCTTTACATTTTCTTTAAGGGTAATGCATTAAAATGAGTTTAAAATGAAATTAAAGTGTTCTGGGAGCATATTTGGGGCATATTTAAGGTTTACACTATAAAAATAGGCATTTTTTTTACCAAAACACAACAACACGGTTTTTCACTATACGTGGGTGCTCTTGGAACGTAACCCCTGCGAAAAGTGGGGGGTTACTGTAGCACGGTTCATGAATGCCTATGGAAAATACATTATGTTGGCAAACTAGCAATTTCTTTTACAAGACACATTCACAATTATTGCTAGGTTAAGAATATCAGTACTTGTGCCAATCAGAGGTGGAAAGGTGTGTCTTTGCAGAATGCAGGTGCGAAATACAATGCAGTCCACAGAACAACTTCTGCTGTTGTCGGTCACGCCCCCTCAACAAAATTCACATTGGATCTACACAAATCTTGTAGATTTTGATCTGAAAATGAGATCAAAATCTGTAATTTTGTGGCAAGGGATTATGTAGATTATGTACTTACGTTTATCAGTAAAGTGCAATGACAATAATGAGAGTTAATGATTTCTTTGATGTCAGAACCTATGATCTGTAGTGTTGGGTTCAAACACAGTAATGGGTCTGAGGTTCACTTACGGCCCAGACGGAGCCTGATGGTCTGCAGGAGGACCCCTCTCTGGTTGTGGCAGCTGTAGTTACCCTCCATGGAGTGTGTGGTGTTGAGTAGAATGAGGGTGCCGTTGTGTGTCTGCCTGAACCGCACTGAGCTCCCATTCTGCCGCCAGTGCACCGGAGACCTGCCGGACCATCCAAAGCTCACAGTCATGACCTCTTTCAATCACATTCAATGATTTAACTAAGCCTAGTCTGTAGCAGGGAAATTAGCAGCACCTGAAGCAAAACGGCACTTTCCTCCACCTATAAATGACTTGTTTGTGATATCAATCATATCTTTGGCAAAGGGTACTCAATTGCCTATTACATTTATTGGCAAAGGCTATCAATTTGGTCCAACAGGTGGTTTTCCATACGCTACTTTGAGTTGCCAACTTGAGAGTCTGGGGAGTACATGCCCCATATAATGGTGAATGGACCCAGTGTGACTCAGCTATAGCGGCTTGGCCAGCGCCTCCACAGAAGGGTGTGAAGCACGCTGTTATCAGTGTTTACTGGAAGACTCGGCTCTGTTTAGCTCTTCTGTCACGTAGAAACAGTCGGCGAGGAACGTACCCGTGTTGAGCACTTCCACAAGTCAGGGTGACGCTGGAGCCCAGGCTGCCATACTGGACATCTGAAACTAGACGAAACAGACAGGACACTGAGTGTAAATTATTAGGAGTGCAGCTTTATGACAGGTTAGAACATCTTTAGTACAGCTTTATAAAAGGTGTAAAGGCTTAGGTCAACAATGTTAGCAAACAGTGCAATAAATCTGCCTTTAGAGTTTTTTTTTCGCCATTCTGAGAAGTCCACTGCTTAAACATTTACATTCTGAGTGATGAGTGTAGCATAAGGAGCATAAAAAGTCTCGCTCAAAGACTCTCATTAGTGTAACGTGGTGTGTTTGCCCAGGCAGGGAATCAAACCCTCGCTAAGCTCATGCTTGCTTTTGTGGTTTCTGGCACTGTATGACAGTCATCTATAGAAACGGACAAAGGTATGTCAGCATCACAAAGTTAAAACAGTCATCTTCAAGCCAAAATGTTCTCCAAGACTATTTTTACAATAGTATGTCATACACTGTCAGAAATCACACGTTTATTTGAGATGACCTAAAACTCAGTATGGTTTGCGGGAAAGATATGATGATTTAGAGCTAGAGTTTGCACAGTGGTAACAGGGTGGGGTATAGACTTCCATTCCTTGTTGGTAGGGGGGTATAACAGTCCACCCTGTTATGCGGTTTAGTTCGGACCTCAGTTTCTGAGCTATGGTTTCGTTTGGTTCAGTTTGCAAAAACATGACCAACTAAAAAGGTCAGATTATTAAAAAAACAGCTTTAATGCAAGATATGCAAAAAACATGTATGAGTATTTTTAAAAAGAATATGAAATAAATAATTTCCAAATTCCTCTTTTACAAAAATGTGGCCATTGTAAGGTGGAAGTCCTGCCAAATGCACTGCAAGAGCAATGTGTCTCACACTATCAGTTGGGGCAGAAGTGGAGAATTTTCTTTCAGCAACAACCTCCTTCAGCCAACATCTTAGCCGTCTGTTGCAGAAAAAAGTCCTCCCATTCGTCATAACTGCAGTGGACTGTGTCTTTCCCAGAACACAGTTCTCCCTTTGTTTCTTCATTTTTTACACCACATATGTTCTGAAACGAAGTCTGCTTGTAATTTCAAACCATGACTTGAGCACATTTGACAGTTTTTGGATACCTGAGGCTTGAGCACATTTAACCCTGACAGGAATCCCGTGGCTCGAGCACATTTATCCAAATCCCGTGGCTCAAAGATTCAACGGTGATAGGAATACCAGGGCTAAAGTACATCTAACAGCGATCGCAATCCTGTGGTTTGAACAAATTCAATGGCGATCAGAATTCTGTGGCTTAAGTCAGAGTCCTGCAGCTTGAGCACATTTAACAGCTATCGAATGCCCTTGGCTGGAGCACTTTAGAATCGTGTGGCTCAAACACATTTATCCTTGTTCCAAACTCCGCGGCCTTGCCATATTCAATTGCGATAGAAATCCAGTAGCTCAAGTACATCTGACAGCAATCGGAATCCTGTGTCTTGAGCACATTTAACAGCGATCACAATCCCGTGGTTTGAGCACACTTAACCTCAAACAGATTACCACGCCTCAGGCACGTCTAACAGCAATAGGAATCTTGTGGCTCAAGCTTATTTACCAGTGATCATAATCCCGTTATGTCTCGAAATATATTCAGGTTTCAGTTCAAACCCATTACATCACTACTTGTAAGCTACATTAGCTCCAGTGCAAAGCCAATGAGGAAAACCAAGAACATCAAACGTGTCTTGGTGGATCAAATATGTTTTAACTAAGTGTACACTTTTTCAGGCATAAGCAGCCATCATATGAAAAGAACAGTTTCTATTGAATCTAGTAGACTGCTTTCACCTCTGAATAGCACTGACGACTAATATTCCTGCTTGAATTTTATTAACGATATGCATCGGATAATGGCAAAGGTGTCCTTTTCTGTGCCATTTAAATTGGCACCCCAATTGAGTGAACCAAATCGTGGATCGTATAGCAGACCCAAGACTGACTGTGTGCTGGAGCAGAAGCAGATTGGGAGTGTTTATGTTCCTGTCCTTTACTGCCCCTTCAGACCACAGTATTTATATCAGGGGTGGAATAACAGGCATTTACTGCCAAGCGCTGGACAAAGACGGGCAAATACACACACACAGTGTCTCTCATACACACTTAGGCAGGTACACAAATGTACACACACTCATATACTCTGGGGAGTGGCTGGCCTCCAGCACCCAGGGTCTAACTGTACTGCAGACATGGTCGTGCTCAATGTCTGCTTTCAGGGAATATTGGCACAAGTATATTATTTAAAAACCCACCACATTTCTCACATTTCTCCAACTCATGCCAGCAGAATTACCGCCATTTGCACACACACATACACGCACACACATATACACACACACACACACTCATGCACACACAGCTTGAATTAATTGTATGAGCGGCATACAACGCATGGGGGATTGCGCTAGACTTCGATCCTCAATGCAGATGTTTATTGTTCCTGCAAAATGAGAACATAACTGGATCCCTGGTTCCTGTTTCGGCTGAATTACCAAGACAGTAAATTTGAAGTCTGCTTCTCTTGGCTTTTATCAGCTGGTCGAGTATGATAAAAAGCTGGCTGGAGATGGGGGGCTGGCTAAGTCGGTCATGCTTTGGCTATGGCGGGACTCGCTACGGAGAGTTACTTTGAGGAGTTCCAGGTGCTGGCCTGGAGCAAGCAAGGCCAAATAACAGCAAACAAAGTTTCTCATTGATTTGAGACCTTGGGGTATTCTTTCGCCATTCCATATCATTTATTAATCATTAATCATAATCTATTTCGTTCAAGGTTGAAATACCCAAATGTTTCTTGATAGTGTTTCTGTAGCTGCAGCAACAAAAGTCACACATTTTGGTCAAAACAATGCATTCCAGTCTTTAACCCTATTGTTTCACTAATGTGTTTCAAAATGATGCAAATCTAGCAATGTAATCACAATTAGCCTTGAGATGCTAACTGATATTATGGAAAATTGCAGCAAAAAGTGCTGAAGAACATGCAAATGAAACAAAAACCTTCTGTTACTCTACAGCAGGCAGTAAAACAGATACTCGAAAGGCTGAAATTGACGAGGGGGGCCAGTTTGCTGATTTGAATTGAAGGACCATCTCTCTTGCTATAGACCACAGCTGATATTTGCATCCTTAGATATTGTGCTTGCAAATGGCTCCCACTGCTTACCAATAGTGTTTTCTGCAGACAGCATGTAACACTGATGTTGCCAGAAAACAATGGCAATTACAAATTAAGTAATTTAGAAGCTGAGATGATAATTATATGGTAACTATAGTACTATTGGCTGTTATAAAGTGATCTACTATAATTTTGCAAGCATGGTGTAGCTAGTAAACAAAATAATCAAACACTGCTTTTTTGTTTATGTCCTAGTTTGGATCAGTGAAATCATACAGTTCAGTTTACTCAGTAACTGTACCAATCACTGATGGCCCACTTTTAGCTTGATCTGAATGGTCAATACAAAAGAAGAACTTGCTGATTTTACTTCAACTCTGTGCCCCTGGACTGATAGAGCTGAGTAGGCATTCACTGCGCAATACACAGGTCTGCCATTAAAAACATTAGAAAAAATGGTCCCCGGTCCAAAAACCATGTACTTTGTGATCCCACTCCCCACCCACAACTTCTCACTGGGCTTACCTTCATTGCTCCATATCTCCGAGCTGATGTGGGCAAAGGAGAGGGTGAGGATCCCAATGACTATTAGACCACCAGGGCATGACACTAAACCAGGCATCTGTGAAGAACAAACACACATGTAATGACAGACTAGCGAGGAGACAAGCAATTTCAGGTAACTGTTTGTGATACACCACCATTCCTTCAGACTGTGCTTTACTGGGCTAGGTCAGGGAGTACGGTATATCTAAAGCTCTACCTGCCTGGCAGTCAGCAAGGCAACAGGCATGATAATTACAGGCAGGAGGTCCCTGTGACAACGCAAACAAGACATCCGTACCAGATGTGTGTACTTATCCTGTCCTTTCTCTATAAAAACAGCGCAGAGTATAAACACCATTGCATCGCGTATTTGACGAGGGAAGCGAAGCGTCCCGCAACTGCAGTGTCAACAAAATTAACAGCGCAATCCCACCAGCTCTGAAGATTACAAACACGGCCCTCAAGATCTGTCTCAATTGAAAACATATGAATACGTATAGTCCTTTAGAAAAACAAGGGCTAGAAAAAAACGGTCTCAAGGTTCATTGGAAAAATGAGCTCAAATCAAGCCTACTTGGGTGTGCAGTTCAGTTCATAAAAATGGCTCATGGATAATGTTTGCCTTGACATATTTGGGTTTTCTACGCTTGATTTATTTCAAGCACTGCAGTGTTTTAATCAGGCTGCTTCAAGCTTCATAACTTTTATTTGGACAACTTCAAAGGTTCCAGCCGATTCTTCCCCTGTTCCATGTGAGTAAACTGAAGAACTGAGGAAAGCTGGGTTTTACTTCCAGACTGTGTATAAAAATACACAGTGAACTATTTTTTTTCATACCACTGCTGCACAAAGTGCATGGACGACTCAAATACTGGAACCATTGTATGTATTGTGTCTATTTGGAAGTTTTGTTGCAAACAAGGCTGGATGTTGGATGTGTGGTTTAAATATTAAATGTGATTTTGATGGTCATGTTTGAATTACCCAGAACTGCCTCTTCCCCAGATGACCCTAACACCATGCTTAAATGAATAAATAAAAAACGTGGGCTGTCATTACTAATGATACTAGTAATCAAATAATGCACTGAATGTTTTGATGATTAATTGAGTTATTCAAGCTTTAAAAAACAGCAAACACTTAATTTAAATCAATATAAAACCATAATAGAGCAAACAAAAGATTACAAACAAACATTATTACTATACAATATACATGAAAAACGATCATACTTGCCAATAGTCTTACCAATAGTCTGTTTTTGGAATAGATAATATGCAAACCTGATATTGGCAGAAAATTTATATTACCAAATATTATCAATTATAATCTGATAATGATATTATAAAAATAAAATGATAATTATATTGCAATATAGTATTATTGTGCAACTTAAGCACTAATCACTGCAGAAAAGTACATATATGTTTTGCTTTAGTTTTTTTTATCAGATTGTTGCCATCAATGTACTATTGTAAATACAAACACATGCATACACAGATTTGTCACATCTTTCACTGAGGCCCCGGATCACACTTATAGAAGGGTTTGAAAAGAAATCAAGTGAATATTCAAGTGAACACAGGACGGCTCTTAAAGGAAGTCCTCCAACCAGGCCAGTTCATTCCAACTGACACGAAGACAAGAGATTAAACCGTTGCTGTGATCAGAGCAGAAAAGGCAGAACCTTGAACCAAATACCAAAATAAAACTGGTGTTGAACTACAGCAGCCAAAACCATTAGCTCCAAACAAACAGGAGGCCTGGTTTACAAGCACTCTCACTGTAAACTCACTGTCACTACGAAGCACATTACATGGTGGATGGCTTTCCAAATCAATAAAAAGATGATTGTGCTATGGGTGACAGCACGTACTGTACATGGGTAAACACCACCAGGTTAAACAGTGGAAACTCTGACGTCCACTCCTTGCCTCTCTGATAGCGGAGCAGCGGAGGCGTTCTCAAGCAGTCCGCCCCAAAACCAAGAGCTGGGCAAACAGGACATGATGTTCTTGATTAGGGACGTCAGAGCAGAGGCACAAAACTGGCATTTAAACGAGGTTTAAAGTAATACAAAGCGTTTGTTTTTTTCTCAAAGGCATCACATCTGTGATCATTTAGTTATTTACTTCTCAAACATATTTGTTTACTAAAAGAGCTACACAAGCCTTATGCCTGGTGGGTTCTTTACCCACACAACGCTGCTTTGCCAAAATTAGCCGAGAACCTGTCGGCTGCCTTTGCTTCGGGGGGATGGTGGGGTACTGCAGGACACAGAGAGAGCTGGAAAACTTCACAGTTCAGGAATTATGCAATGAGCATCCATATTTGGAGTGATTTCATGTCTGGTAGCTTAAAATTAATGTTCATAAGGACATTTAAACAACACATTTACTATTTACTATTACTAGATTTTTTTGTAATGACCATTATAATTGTTGTTGTTGTTATTAATAGTAGTTGTATTAGGATTATCCGTATTGTTGTT
This sequence comes from Brachyalestes nurse, assembly GCA_037974405.1. Classification (NCBI taxonomy): domain Eukaryota; kingdom Metazoa; phylum Chordata; class Actinopteri; order Characiformes; family Alestidae; genus Brachyalestes; species Brachyalestes nurse. The sequence goes on along the minus strand of JBBPCY010000035.1, from coordinate 3,100,097 downwards.
ATTATTATTATTGTTGTTTTGTTGTTGTTGTTATTAATAGTAGTAGTATTAGGATTATCCGTATTGTTATTATTATTGTTGTTGTTGTTTTGTTGTTGTTATTAATAGTAGTAGTATTAGGATTATCCGTATTGTTATTATTATTGTTGTTGTTGTTTTGTTGTTG
>JBBPCY010000035.1:3086626-3098490 GCA_037974405.1 Brachyalestes nurse | reverse complement strand
ATGTGCAAAGTTATATGCTTGGTATTTGGCATTTATATTTGGTTTTGCCATTCACCTGTAGCTCATAGATATGAGAGGTTCTGTTTGTATTTTAGTGACACTGCTGTTTTGTCACTGACACGGGTTACACTTGTTTAAACACAGATACAGGTCTTTCTTATTTAAAAAGTACTTGATTGCTAAAATAAATAAACATTTTTAAATAGATTGGGGATAGTCATCTTTGTCTTCAAAATTTAAGCATTTATTATGAACTAAAATAACAGATTTATTAATTTAACTGAAAATGAAAATATGTTCAGTTTAATTAATAAATATGTATTAAACTGAACTAAATTAACACATCAATTTAACTGAAAATGAAAATATGTTCAGTTTAATTAATATGTATTAAACTTACACAATAAAAGTGTTAGTTTTACGCATTGGTTTTATGCTAGAACTGCTTAATAAAAATAGATGGAAATAGGTGTCATAAAAAAATTATTTAAATCTGACAAATTATGTTTTTGAGTGTGTGTTCTGCATCATTTTAAAATCAAAAAGTGTTTAGCTTGCTTAAGTCGCGGGCAGCTGGTGGCCTAGTGGTTAGGGAGTTGCCCCTGATCAGAAAGTCATCCCAGGACTGCTATTGGCACCACTGAGGTTCCCTTGAGCAAGGTACCATCCGTGTGTTTATTTGGCCAACTGGGTGTTTACTACATAAACAAAGGATAGAAATTTGACATTATTTTGAAACACCCTCATTTTTAAATATTACCATTACACCATCCAACCATAATTTGCATACCCTGAGGTTCAAAATGTTCTCTTATAAAGCAAAGGTGGAACGATACGGCAAAAACAGAACACCCTTTACAGCATGTAACATACTTTAAGATGTTTTTATCTGTGTCAGAAAAATTTGGAAAAAAACCCCCAAAAATAAAGTATAGGTAAGAAACAATAATGGCATGAAGTGGCTAGCACCCAGTTACCTGTTACTATGCAGTCACTACAGCATTGCGAGTGAGACTATCTCCATTTTTACCATTTTTATCTTTTTTATGTATGATTTAAAAATGACAAATTTCATCACGGATGGACCAAGAGAAAGAGTTTTAAATCACTCGGAATAAAATATTTGGCACACAGTGGTCATGAAGCTTTACAAACACTGGTCTTCAGTGAAGCGTTATCAAATACTTTCACATTAACAGTTAGAAAGGTCACTCCCTTCTGAAATATCAACAACAATGACGTGACGTACATAATGATTGTTTTTTATATCCCAGCCTGCAGGCATCACACCCAGAGAAACAATTCAGTACTTGATAAAGGAAATTTGCCTTTCAAACCCAAAGACATTCCAAAGTAGACGCACCTGCAGCCCCGAGCGACTACAGCGCAGCACGGTGCTGCTTTAATGCCACCCACACCAACATTCCAGCTTCTCCCCACGACACCAACTGACACTCCACACCACACTGCTTCTCCACAGAAGAGAAAGTCTGAAGAATATATGCTGAGGAAAAGGCCATATATAACTGAAATGTCTGGGAAAACCTCCCACCTGCTAGGCTTTAGACAGAAGTGAGAAGCAGCTGACAAAGGCAAACACGGTTCTGCTAATCCTCAGTTCAAAACAAGTTCTGAACAGTACCTTCATTAGCTTCACCTCCCACCATCTAACATTCAGCTCGGTGTGAGCGGGGGCGACCATTAGGGAGAACTGGAGTTTAAGGGATGTGTAAGCGTTATTTGTATTAGGGGCTCCAGCCTGGTTGCACAAACACATGAGGGTGCTGAAAAGTGCCTCTGGCACAGGGAGTGGAGGCTGACACAAATTACTGTCGGCCATCAGATTAAGCGCTCCTGCAGGACAAGGTCACTAAGACCGTTATTAAATGTACTAGGTCTGAGGTTGAGTCTCCTTTGTACCCGTTGGTAAATTCTGGTACAGAAAAACTGAGACAGTACTGTACTGTCACCTTCCAGCGGACTGACTCTTTTGTTTTCCTTTTATCGACTTTTATTTCCAAACAAGCATTTAAAGACATTTCTTCTGGTCATTTTGGTCATTTTTCACTCAGGCTGAAGCAGATGAGGGAGCAAAAGTAGTGTTTGCGTGTGTGTGTTTGTGTGTGTGTGTGTGTGTGTGTGTGTGTGGACATTAATAATAATGAACAATTAACAAATAAGTGGTCTTACCTTCTTCATACCTTCAAACCATCTTTATAAAAATAGCTTGGAGGGTTGAGTGGGAGAGCTTATGCCACAGAAGTAGGGCTGCACAATCTATCATCTGTTAAATGTTATCTCAATATCAATCCCTGCAGTTCTGTCATAACAACAGGCTGCAATATGCAAATGGGCCTCTAAGCAAACAGCGTTATTGACAGGGCGACAGCTCCAGGTGAGTTACTGGGTGTTCTAACGAATCCAGGTCTCCATGTCATCCAACAAAAGTCTAAACCATTTAAAGTCTTGGTGCATGAATGGGTGGAGTATAAATGTGTATACTTAATAAAATTCACAAAACTATGATTTGAAAACAGGTTGGTTTTGTAGTTTAGTTTCCTTATATATTGACTGTATGCATAGGGGAGCAAATGTACCATCTGAAGCAATATTTAGACTTTTTAATTCCAGAAAAGTGATGATACGGGCCCTTCAATCTTTTCAAGGGGATCGCAATCGCTAAATTTAACAGTAAAATCACAACCCTTTTCCTGCAAAATTTCAAATCTGAAATCAACACAACACACTGGTTAGCATTAGCTTAGCATTACTATTATACCACTCAATCCTAGTACTAGCCCCACCAGTAACATCAAAGTCTGAGACTGTACAGGGTAAATAAAGCTCAAACCGTTACATGAGCCGGTTAATACATCATCCTACAGGCTCTAAACACTAATCCTAATACTGTAACCCACAGCAAGGCACAACTTTACATAATTACTCAACAATTCCAGAATGGAACCTTACTCATGCTCCCCCTAGTACACAAGGACACTGATCAGATGACTTTATCAGCTGTTACTGCATTACTGAGCATTAATGCCTTGTTGATATTAGGAATGCTATAGGATTCGTCTTTAGATCAGACACACATGAACCATTCTGTTTGCTGACAGTCCTATTTGCTATTCTACAGTTCAACCAAGCCTAAATAAAAAATAAATAAATAAATAATAAATAGATAAATAAATAAATAAATAAATAAATCAAATGTGAAAGTAGAGCAGAAAGACTTTTCCAACCACGAGTTCTCGTATTTGAATATGCCAAAAAAAAGACATTTATCACATCTGCCATCCAGATGTGGGATCTACATATGCGCACCGAAATGAAAATTTATGCGCGCAGGGAATGGATGAGTGTCAAGCACTATGGTAACTATCAGATTTTGGAATGCATGCACGTGGATGAGTTTACCACACATTATGAGTCAGCCAAACAGCCCACAGGTTCAGTGGCCATCCTCCAGAAATAGACTGCAGGGTCGTCCAACAAAATCAAGACTAATATGCCGACACTGAACAAACTGTAAGCCATCGTTTACCTTGAGCCCATTTCCATGCAGGCTTTCCATGCAGACCTGTAGCCCCATTCCTTTTTATTTTTAATAAATCCACCTTTTATACTGATTTACAAGAAATTGTAAGACAGTTTTGAAAAGCAACGCTTGGCACGAGTTACAGGCGTTCTTCACAGCTCGGCTTCAGCCCTCATTGTTGGAGAGAGGCTAATGTTCACCACAGTAACCTATAAATACCATGTATTACAATAGAGGGAAGAAACAGAGTGAGAGAGAGAGAGAGAGAGAGAGAGAGAGAGAGTAGGGTAAAGGGCCAAGGACCTGAGGCCTGGGGTTGGGGGCGCTGGGCTAAGAGTAGGACAAACAGCTCGGAGAAGGCTGAGGAATGCAGAAACCCTGCCAGAATTCTGAGACTCCATTAAACTCAGACTCTGCATAAAAGGCTCGAGAAAGTTTAGCAGCCCTCGCTTTGCTTTCAGCTTCATGATAACTGTGTCATTATGGCGCACTGATATAAGGTCACTGTGGACACCCCCTATCGCGGCAATATGCACGGCTAGCCTTTTACGTCTGCTTGCTAGGCCTTGTTTGGGAACAAACGGAAAAATAAAGGTCAGCTAAACAGGCAAGGTGAAGGTGGCTTGCGAGCTAGCGAGAGGCGACCTTATGGGGGATGGGACGTTAAACAGACCTTTTTTTTTACCGCAAGCATTTTTTCAACAGTCAAGAGCAAAAGAATTTGTTTTGGCTATTCTAAAAAATGACAGCTGCTTTTTTTATTGATACATGAACTCAGTCCAGACGTGTTCATCCGTGCCTGATCTCTGCAGAGTCACTTATTAGCACCCTTTCAGTGCTGGGCAAGTCTAAGCACAGCTTCCAATGAGTCATGGAGAAACACTCAATGGGATCCTTTTTTTACAAGGGAAAATGTGTGGAGGGGCGCTGAAAATAGACAGCATCCCTAATTTGGCACATTCCTCCGCATACAATGTGGCCCAGTGGAAAGAGAGCTGCGTGAAGCAGGGCAACGTCTGCTGGAAAAACGCCCAACTTGTTGGTTGCAGTGAAAAAAGTGTTGTGTGTCAGTCCCACGCTGATTCACACAAACAAAACAGACCTTCAGGACAAACAAATCAATGTGAATGGCATTTACGGCTGCATTATTAGCCTGCAAAAGGTCAGCAGAAGGTAATGAAATGACAAGCGCAATGATGAAAGCTGATTTAGCCTGACCTCGGCCTGCTTAATGAGCCGCACAAATAGGAAAGTATAATGTTCCTGAACTTTAACGCTTCAAGTAGCAGCGCATTAGGTACCTGGTGTGTCTCCTGCAAGTCTGCAGAGGAGACTTATGCAGTGCTAAATATATTATACAGAGCTGTGAACAGTCTTAATTAAAAGTATGGCAAGTACAGTGAGTACGGTGTGCCACTGTCAGCTGTTATAGTGCATTATCTGAACACACAATCCGGCCTTGAGGGGAGAGGGGAGGGGAGCAGGGTTTCTTTGCTTAACTTTCCATTTTATATTTCTAAAAAGCAATGAAGCCAACCCATTGATCTTCGTCAAACAAGAGACTATAATAGATAATAGTCGGGTACATTTGTAACTGTAATTTGGCACCGAAACTGTAACTGAACTAGTGAGAATGAATGTGACACAAACTACTGACTGAGGCCTAATGCCTATCAGTAATAATTAACGATTATTACTGTGCAATGCTAAAATGAACAGTCCCCTTAAAAGTCTTGTGAAAGAAGACAATGATGCAAAAAAAACAGCCAATGCAGTCCTGTGGAAGGAGTCTTTTAAAATCCATTTTAAAAAAACAGACAAGATCTCCTCCTTATGCCCTTGTAAGAACTAGATGAAAACAAGATGCTGGTTTCCCAGAGTCCCCTGCAGCGCAGGGCCACTGAGGGTCTTCACAGGGAAAAAAGAGAAAGTTGCTCTGTGCATCTTCACACAGAGAGATTTAGAGCGACTTAAAGAAAATAAAGGAGTAAGTAATCTTCCCCGTTGTTTGGATAGGCAAAGCTCACTAAACAATCCAGGATGTAGAGACAAGGGGGAGCCATAGCCAGCATTCTCTCCTTGTAACTTGAACAAAGACCACCCAGCACTGTACAGATAACGGTGTGGCTTACAGCTGATTGACTTGCAATGCCTGCAAAAAACTGCACCCAAGTTCACTGTTTTTATTTGCAGAAGAGCTAAAGCCTCGTCCTTCTAGGTACACGAAAAGAACCCGGTTGGATACAGGGGGAAGAAGTAAAGACTTGTTTAGAGATGTACACTTTATCCACAAATTATTACTTGATATGATATAGCCTAGAATTAAAGTTTGCAAGGTTTGGCAAGAGTCGGTAGTTAGCAGTTACCAGAAGAAAGACTGGAATTTTGTTGTCATGGGAACAAGATCTGTACTGAAATTATGTGGCGCACATTACTAACTTGCCTTAGGCAGAAGTTTAACGACCAACGTTTTCGACGGGGTGGAAGAGAAAAGACAGCCGAAGGTCTTGTGGATTCAAGAGACCAGCTCCTCTCGGATTCCATTTTGCATATAGCATGCATAATTAATATCACATGTGGACTGCTGTGGCAGGACCTCAGCGGAGGGAAACTTGGAAAGAGGGTAAATTCAATCATGCACCAAGGCTGGGTTACAGAACGTATGACAGCTGTGTATAACTTAGGCAAAGTGGTCCGCCAACAAAAGAAAGATCACAACAATGCTGAGGTAGTCGAGATTTCGCACCACAGACGATGTACCTCACAGCTCACCCTTCACGCAGTTCAGCCACCAGAACTGTCCCTGAGGAAGCGTAGAATTAAATTTAGCTCAAGCAACAACACCGCCAAGCAAATAAACAAGTGCGCAAATGGAAGGCTGGATGAAACAGCACAGTCAAAGCCTCTGTGCAATAGCCCTGCAATATGAGCATGTCAGGGTGATCAGCTAAGGCTGACTGAAAATAGTGCGCGTCCTTGGCTCTTCTGAATGCAGTATTTATACAATCTGACAGAAGCGGACAAAAGGCTGCGCTGGAACATCTGCCTTGTGCGTCAGACGCGTCCGCTGTCTTTACTGGGACAAAGACTCTGGATTTGTGCTCAATGGATTTGAAGCCCTCATTCATTCTGAGGTTACAGCTGAAACAGAGGCGGAATGGATGATGTTTCGGAGCTTACTCGGGATACAGACATCAGTTATGACATGAAACAAACTGGTCATACAGTGGATAAGGCCGCGAAGCACTACCCTGTACTCAACCTATCACAGCCTCTCATCCAAGGATCCTGGAATTTCCTTCAGGCACTGGCTGGGACAAGATGGCTACCAGATGCCAGCTATTCACTAAGCTTTGGCTGCCTTCCCAGGATAGTTGCAGCCTCAGCCAGTTGTGCTAGAAGGTAGACTGTGCTTGAACATTTAGGTCCTCTTTAATTCATCACGGGATTAACCGAAAAAAAGAGTAGAAAAAGTATCCCAGACTGATTGACTTCCTTGTCCCATGGTTGAAGACTTGGCCAGAAGTCTTGATTACAAACTTACAAGGCAAAAACTTGCAGTTGGGAGTCAGCAGATCCTTTCATGGAAATGCAGTTGTTCCGAGCACTTATCCGTCGGAAGAAACGGCAGTGATTTACATCAAGCAAGAGGCCAAAGTATACCGGCACTGTGAGTCATGCTTACGCCAAACCTGGAATCCCTTGTTGATCCAACAATATCGGTGGCCGGCGATGCTCAGCACTCACTCTGCAGAGTCTGGCAGAATTACGAGCTCTCTCTGCAGTAGGGCCTCGCTGTCAGTGACAGCGCTAACCCGTTTCAGTAGACACCAGGCTCAGCAGCTTGGCATTTAACATGGCGCCATGTTACTGCTGCACATAATTACAGAGGCGGTCCAGGGCAAAGCTCTCTCTCCGACATGCTACCACATCACGAACAGCGCGAAAGTCCAAAAAACAAACATGTCATCCGTATTTGAGCGATTCAAATCAATGTCAGACTTCACGAGGCCGTCTGGCAAAAATCAGAGTTAAGCTGGAAAGTCTCTTGCCTTTGTAACATAATTGGCACAAGGAATACGGAGCTCAATCTCTGTCGGCTCATTCGATTTCGGCTGGGGGCCAAATGAGTCACGAGGAGAAAAAAAGGTCCAGGAATGACTTGTGAGAAGCTTAGAATAGGTTTTAACACCCTCATCTTTCTCTGGCAATCAAACAATGACAATCAATTACGATCTTGGTCGCACTCTGAGAGAACAGACTGTGGCTGCAGTGTTCTGTGTACTGTAAACTGAAGTAAACCCAGATCCACTGAACAGACAGTAGTCTCGTGTGAACGTTAACAGGTGCCTGGAGCTCTATTGTATATGATTCCCAAACAGAGGGGCGCCCACTGCAGAAGATAAAGTACTCTGCCCCCATGAGTCATAGATGCTGGGAAGAGCGCGAGTATTCTATTACCGCTGTTCCAACTTGTACGGCTCATGCACAGCTTTAGCCACAGACACGTCTGGAGCGTGCAGCTCTGAGCCCTCTGCAAACAGAGCCGCACTCGATCTACCTGAGGTCTGTTCTTAGTCTGACTATGCACACCTTGCTGTGCTCTGTCCCTGAGGAGATTACGGCCACTCGTGACTCCTTTTGCTATTCTTGCGGGAGAGAGAGATCTGTTAGAGATAAAAGGCTTTGGGCTGATCAAAGGAGAAGCCAAAGAAAGCCTCAGCCAAGGCTGAAAATATCTAACTGCCTACTCTTACAAACAGCTCTCCAGAGAAACCCTTAAATGGTGTGCACTTTAAAGGGATAGGGGTTGGTTTGTTCATCTTTGAGGTAAGCCAGATAAACAACAGACTGTACAATGTAGGTGTCTCCAAAAATTGAGCTATTAATTTAGACTGATAATGTTCTAAAGCCTTGGCCTTTACAAAACAGTGATTATTAGTGATTTTCTTTATACTTGTAGTCTGAAAGTAGAATCAAATGATAGTCATGACTGACAGTGAGGACAGAAAAATGATGAATGAAAGACTGTCGATGAGCACCCTTCATTAAACAGGCTTGAGAACGACCCAGTTAACAAACCCACAAAGCCTGTTCTGGGCTTTATACTGCCTAGTTAACTTACCCCAGTCAAAACAAAGCCACTTCAAGTAAGTCACACAGATATACCATAGTAGCATTCATTATAGTGCAACTCGTGGTCAAGTTTGATGAAAGATTCCGGCGCCCGAAGAACAACACCTATACAGACTGGCTACAATAAGCCTTGGCCTATAAATCACACCTGAGACTGGATTTCAAGCAGTACAACATTTTGTGGGGGAATGGAGAGGCCAAGTTACTCATACGGTGTAACTGCCCTGCTGACCACAGTGTACTCTATCAGCCCTCACAAACCCACATAAGTGTGTTTCCTTTAGTTCCTTTTAGATTGTGGGCAGAAAAGAACCAGATGAAATTAAAAAAAAACCTGCCTGGGAAATTTAATGATATTTAAGATTTGATGACCACAGCTTTCATGGCTGACCTGAAACTTTAGGTCACTTCATGACATGTACACAGAGTTTACAGATGTCGGTGATTCCAAAAATGCTATTTCATGAAACACATCTGTTAGTAGGTCTGTCACAAATGTCCACCAGTGTATTAAAATGCGCAGATTAAACAAGTCACATGAATACATGGCATTTGCTTGACACTAATTGCAGGGGGGGGATACTGGCAGGAATTTGATGCACTTTACATGGTAAATAATTACTACACCTTATTTTGTGTGACAGACAACAGTGTATATGCAGTATTTCTGTCTGCCAAATTGTGAGGCCTTTGAGGTCCACATGCATGGTGAGTTGTCAGGATAAGGCAAAGTTAAGGAGAGCTTTGCTGCAGTATTATCAGCTTAATTAATGACCCATGCACATTTATGTTTTCTTTATTTTTCCCCAAATCATGAATATATCATTACACTACTAAATCTGAAGCTTGCATTTCTCAAATGATGTATATGTATGCAATCCAAGCAGTCCATGGCTGAGCTCATATTGTCCCAGGTCCCAAATGTATGCAAAATCGGAGCAAAATTGACCCTTGTTTTGATAGAATGTGTGTGTTTGACAAAAGACAGCTAGACCATATTCTCTGTGGTTGACTGACTAATTAAGCTGATAATGCTTCAGCAAATCACTCCTTGAATGCAACTTGACATTGCCATGCCCTGATAACTCACCATGCAAGTGGACATCAAAGGCCTCAACTTGAAGCCTCCAATTTTGCCTAATTACCCTCTGCAAAGCTTTCCAGTCCATGACACTTTAAGCACATAAACAAAACCCTAACGAAGCTGCACTCTTTTACAGTGACTCATCATCGTCTCCATTCTAGTCATTATTTCTTAGGACACCCATCAAAATCACATCGGAGGATACAATGCATAAGTACTGAGTAGTGTCACATAAAATTTCCGGCACTTTACAACAGGGCAGCACCATATATTGTTTGTAAATTGTTATTGTTTCTGCAATAGTGAAGGCTGCAATATGTAAATGAGCCTCCAAGCAATCAGTGTTTTTGATAGGGTGACCAATCAGAGATCTAGGTGAGTTACTGGGTGTTCTGATAAATCGAGGCCTTTATGTAATTCGACAAAGTTAAAATTACTTTGGCCAGTTTTTAAAGACACTGTTTATAAAGGATCCATAATCTACCAAAAATACAATTCATAATTCATCATAATTTATTCTTACATGACCACTCTCCAATCTCTGTTTATCTCTTAGAATTAAACAGACTGTTTTTGTTCCTGTGCATTTAGGACTGTAGCTCACTGAACAGGGCACAAGCGTTCCTAAGCATTTCAGCATTAATGGGCTGCTGTAGTCTGAAAAGGACATTTAAGTAAATGCGTTGGATTTGTGAAGAGCATTCTGAAGAGCATTTATGAGGTCAGGCACTGATGTTGGACCAGAAGGCCTGGATCTCCGTTCCAGTTCAAAAAAACTGTCATCTAAAAAATTGGCTGTTTCGAAGCTCAGTTTACACATATGGTCTGCATGGATGGGGGAGTGAAGGCACGTTTTGAAACTGTCACAATATTTATGCACTCAAACCCTTTATTATTCCAGAAAGGTTATGATATGGGCCCTTTAATATATCAAAAGGCATTGCAACATGTAGCAGCATAATCGTAAACATTATAAACATTACTATTTTGCCCTTACCATGCAGGCGTACTTCACAAGAACTTTGTGAAGCTGCTTGCCTCGAGGAAATGGGCTAATATGAATTTCTTGAGAAACACTGGTGCAGCAGATTAAATCCCAACTTGGGCCTCAAGCAATTTCAATCTCAGAGGTGCTCAGAACACAGCATGGCGTCGACTTGGCAGCGGAATCCGTTCTTTCCTTTAAACCAAGGCTTGTCCTCCCAACAGAGAACAGTCGAGTTTAATTTGAAACTGATTACAGCCATTCCAAAACGTGTGCTGAAACATGCGCTGGAAACGAAAGCGTTCGGCGCATGAGAAATTGGACCTGGCAAGTCAGGGAAACTGAGTAAGATTCTGCTTTTGAGAAGAGGCTCGGGACGAGAGCCAGAGGCTTCAACGGAACAAACTACTGGTTAAACTCCATCTTGTGGCAAATTAATTGGCAGGTATGCTTCTCTCTTATTCGATGCTTCTAAAAACCCAAAAGTCTTGTGTTTGCATTCCTTGCTCTGCTACGGACCATGTGTCTTCCACTCCAAAGCCGAGGAATGCACATCTGGATAAATCTTCCCCCATGTATATATTTTCCAGTGACAGCTACTCTACGAGAACATTTCTCAGTTGCGCTCAGAAAAGCGAAAGCACTATGAAAAATGGGCACAATCCACAAACAAACCAAGACTTTGGGGTTTTCAGATAGCAAACAAAACCTGCTGAGGCAAGGTTTGTGTGCAACATGGCTTCAATACAGACGTTTTAAGTGTTCCCAACAGATTCAAAGTCCAAGAGCTCCACAAGTGATTATAAGAATTAAGTGCTCCATTCCTACCAAAGCCCAAAAGGTTCAAAACAACCAAACTCTGGGCAACTAGCTCACTGAGAGGTGCTGCAACAATAGTCTGGCTGCTGGCACAGGACCCCTATGCCCCCCATGCAGGTAAAGAAGGGAAAAATAATGTAGGGAACACATAAACAAACCAGCCGTGAGGGTACAGCTCTGATTTCCGTCCACAGACCACACAGCTTCCCACCTTTTTCATTTCAGTTCAAATGACACACAAAAATATATATAATCCAACCTGTATTTTGGATCACTGTGGTTATAAATATGTGGGTGTG
>JBBPCY010000035.1:3067795-3086526 GCA_037974405.1 Brachyalestes nurse | reverse complement strand
GGTGCGGGCTATCGCACATTGGCGCATCTGTTTGGGATCAGCAGCGCATCAGTGTGCCTGATAGTCAGCGACTTCTGACAAGCCATGCAACTTCTGTGGAGTACATCAAGCTTCCGCAGCTGTTTTAATGACGTACAATGTCTAGGAAAATCCGATGCCTGTTTACATGGCAGTCGCATTGGCACATATCTGATTTATTTCCACATATGAAAGAGGCCTGAAACTGATCTCAAAATATCCAAATGCATGTGTTTTCCTGTTTACACTGTCATGGCACAGATCCGATCTGTGTCACATGTGAGCAAAAAATCGGAATTGGGTCACATTTAACTGACAGTGTAAACGAGGCCAGAGAAAACAGTCAGAGCTGCACACAGAGCACCCACACTGGAAACCCCGGCCGAGATAGAAGACATCCACTGCTATCCACTATTTTCTCAAAATTACGAGATCTTTTCTCATAATTATGACATCCTTTTCTCATAATTAGGAGATAAGGTGTGCAATTCTTTTTTCTTCGGTGAATGTAATGCGCTTCTGTAATTACCTGTGCTAATATAATGTGCTTTTAATCAGAATGATTTTAAGGAAGCGCATTGCATTCACCAAAGAAAAAAAATTGTATCTTGTAATTGTGAGAAAAAGATTTCGTAATTTTGAGAAAAGATCTTTTTCTCGTAATTGCAAGATACGTTGTGCAATTTTTTTTCTTTGGTGAATGCAATTTGCTTCCGTATAATAAATGTTCTCATTGTAAATCTGTGTTTGTGTATGTGCTGGAAAAACACAGACATTTGCTGACATGTTTTTTCTACTTTAACTAATTCGGGATCCATGTGGATCCATTGAGTATCATTTTGTTTAATGCCCTTCTACAGTGCTCCAAACTCAGGGTTTTTTTTCTAGAGGAGCTGTCCCAGCTCTAATTTTGTAGAAAAATTAAAACAGATAAGTCCTTCAAAAGTTATTGCTATTATTTTCATTGATTAACCGTATATTGAGTTGCCTATTTATTATGAATATGTAGGTTTAGTTGAAAGTTACTGTACTGTCACTGTACAATTTATCAAATACCTTTAACCCTGAACATCAACCGGAACAGACCATTTATCATATAAATACATGTATATTCACTACTTAGTTACCTAATTACCTAAAGCAAACCAAAAAATAAATATGTTGTGAATGTATATGTATACTTGAATAATCGTATTTTATTCTTTACGTTCCTCTTTACCTGTGTTCACGAAAAAATAAATAAATATGTGAACTGCTTGGAAATTGTAAAGTCAATGTGAAAATTAATGCTTATTCTCCTTTCTCTCTGGGATGAAAGCGTTAAACAACTGTCTACACTAACGGTAATCATTCTTAAATTTATTCCTTGTTCCATTATTCCATTCTTAAAAAATCCTTTTCAAGACTGGCACGAGTTTCATGAAGAAAGAAATGTAGTTTTGCTGGAACACATCGCTCTATTTAACATAGATCAGCAGCAGAAACAGACAATAAATAAGAGACAGATGTATTTTCCGTGATCCTTCAGATGCACTGTGTAGTGATATCTTTCTGTGAGATATCACTGTGTAGTGATATTTCTAAGTGTCATTAAAAACATATTGTGAGACCCTGGGGAATGATAAAGTTTGTATTCATATTCCTTTTGGATAATGTGTGTTTAAAAATCAGTGATGCTTCTTCCTCAAGAACTATTTGCCTCCCACATTTTTAAAAACAAGTCTAAATGTCACCACATATTTAACTGTACAGTTTTCTCTCCCTCTTCACCTGAGTCCACACTCTCAGGAGTTTCAGTAGAAAAAGTTAAGTGCACAAGTGCTCTTAAATACTTCTGTGCTGTGTGAAAGACTAAAGTGCATCCAGAAAGTATTCACAGCTCTCCACTTTTTCCACAATATCCTATGTTACAGCCTTATTCCCAAATTCTATAATTTCTTTTCTATTCTACACACAATACCATATAATGATAAAGTGAAAAATGTTTGTTTGAAACTTTTGCAAATGTATCAAAAATAAAAAACAAAAATAAAACATTTACATTTAAGTATTCACAGTGTTTGCCATGAACCTCAAAAGTGAGCTCAGGTGCATCCTGTTTCCACTGATCATCCTTCAGAAGTTTCTACAACTTGATTGCAGTCTATCTGTAGTAAATTCGGTTGATTGGTCATGATTTGGAAAGGCACGCACCTTTCTATAAAAGGTCCTATAGTTGACAGTGCATGTCAGAGTACAAACCAAGCAATGACGTCCAAGGAATTGTCCTTAGACCTCTGAGACAGGATTGTATTGAGGCACAGATCTGGGGAAGGCTACAGAAAAATTGCTGCAGCATTGAAGATCCCAATGAGCACTGTGACCTTCATTATCCATAAATGGAAGGAGTTTGGAACCACCAGGACTCTTCCTAGAGCTGGCCGCCTGCCCACTCTGAGCGATCGGGGAAGAAGGGCCTTAGTCAGGGAGGTGACCAAGAACCCGATGGTCACTCTGACAGAGTTCCAGCATTGCTCTGTGGTCAGAGGAGAACCTTCCAGAAGGACAACCATTTCTACAGCACTCCACCAATTAGGTCTGTATAGTAGAGTGGCCAGACAGAAGCCACTCAGTAAAAGGCGCATGACAGCCTGCCTGGAATTTGCCAAAAGGCACATGAAAGACTCTCAGACCATGAGAAATAAAATTCTCTGGTCTCCCCCTTGTGGGGCCAAACCCTTCGATCTCCCCATCCCGAGGGGCCCAACCCTTCGATCTCCTCATCCCGAGGGGCCGGTGCTTTGTTCCCCTGGGTTACTAGCTTCTGGTTGAGCCCAGAGGGTGACTTTGACCCAGCCAGTACCCCTTTTCTTCCCTCAGCTTCAGTCTCCACCTTCTCTACCTCACACTAGCCCTGTTGTTTATGTCTCTGTGCCTGTCTCTGTTTCTGTCCACATCACAGTGTGTCCTGTTCTCCCCCATCTATTCACTCACTTCAGTTTTTTTCTGCACAATTCAGGTAGTCAGCTTTAGCCCTCCATGTCTCACCCTCTGTTTCAGTCCCATATGTCTATTCGTCACTCTCCGTCTTCCCGTCTTCCATGTCTAGTCCTTTGTCTAAGCCTTTGATTCCTCCTATTCAGTCTCCACCTCTTAGGCCTGGTCCACAGTCTTGTTTATCTCAGTTTAATGGCCAATTTTAGTTTATTTTTTTCCTCTGTTCTATCTAGTTCCCTAGAAACCAGTCTTTGGTGTTTCTGTCCTTTATCTTCAAAAATTTGTATTTCAATATTAGTTTTGTTTCATTTTGCCCAAGTATCAATGTACTCTTTAACCAATGTCTTGAGTATACCATATGGATCTAATATTTTGTTTCTATTCTTTTAAGTCTGTTCCTTTGTCATTTCAGTTATGTTCTATGTCTCTGCCTTCTGTTACCAAAGATGTACTTTCCAGTCAATATCTTCATTACTTGGGAGCTGCACCCTAAGGGGTGTCTTATTTTGCCCTTTTCTGCTTTTTCTCTGTACCCTGTAGGTCTTGTTTTGGTTCTCAGCTTGTCCCACGATGATGGTGTTGCTGTAAATAAAATCCATAAGTGTTTGCAAGTATGTGTCCTCTCTGTCTCTCGACTGAAACATGACCCGTTTGGCATTGCACATTGTGACCTGTGCTGATGTGATAAGTGATCAGAGGCGGACAAAGTACCTAACTTTATTACTTAAGTGAAAGTACAGATACCACTAGTCAAATGTAACTCCAACACAAGTGAAAGTCTGTTTGGGACTTTTATGTTGAATCTGAGTGTATGTTTGTGTCTATGGTCACCCTGTCAGCTGTCTTGTGTTTAGTTTAAGTAATTGGGTTTTGTGATTAGTTCGTGCCTGAGTGTGTTTAGTATTTAAGTTCCTTGTGTTAATTTGCTTGTTGCTGGTCAACCCTCACATTATGCCTCACCTTCCCTGCTCCTTCTGTGTCTTTAGTGTAGCTTTGTTTTGAGTTAAAAGGCCATCGTGCCTTCCTTTTTTTTTATAGTTATCGTCTGTCTTGAATCTGTGTGTTTTTTGTAAATAAATTCCATCAAATGGAACCTGCCCTCTACGCCTTGCCTCACTCCCCCGTGTGCACGCCGTGACAGATTGAAGTAATGTAGGATCGTACGGAATCACAGGGACCAGAAAGCGCCAGTAAATCATAAACTTGGGTCGTAGTGTGGTGTAATAGTGCCACCTATTGGCGTAACACATCTGCTGCCTTACACATACATAAAAATATAAGAGTGTGTGTTTACTGGTTAAAACACTGCTGTTTATTTAAAATAAACGAAAACAAACCAAGCCTCATTCTTTAGAACTTTTTCTTACTTAACTTCGCTGTACTGCGAACCGTACCGAACCGTGATGTCAGAACTATAGTCTGAACCGAACTGTGACCTTTCTGTACCGTTACACCCCTAGTAGATAATGAAAAAAGTCAAGCAGAAAACACGAACAGGTCATGATAAATAACTGGTAGATAAATTGTTATCTAGCTGTTTGAGGCCATATCACACTCCTGATATTTTTCACATGTCCCTGGCCTGCCCACTGCTGTCCTTGAAAACCATTAGGAAGTTTTCATCACTCATCTTGAAAAATAAATCTTGCTTTTTTGAAAGCCTGCAATCAAATATTTTGAAGTCTTCCAGAAGCTGTGATGGATCTGCATAGCAGGGGATGTGGGAGGGTCACTAAAGATAAATCCCTCTTTTAATCAGATCTTTTGGATGCTGTATTTAATCCTCTAATTGACAATCAAGCAATAATAATACAAAAGCATCCACTGATGCAGGCGGTACAGATGAAGCGGAGATCTGTCCCAGCATGTCACAGAGATATTTCCCGCACGTTACACACATATGGCATATTGTGCGAAAACGCCACTTCTCTAGTTTAAGGAGGGTGTGTGTGGATGTGTGTGGGGGGTACTGTGTTTCAGGCAATTATTTTATTTTAACATTCTATTTTCACTCATCTGTTATTCCGGTAATATAATGTATAATGAAAACATGTTCAATTAGAACAGAATACAAAACCAAAAGGACTTCATTAGACTTTTGTACCAGCCTGTACCTGTGTGTACATACTATTACAGTAATGGGCCATTATGCAAACACACACTGTAATATTCTTTCTTTGCTTCCAGCGCAAAATTAGCAAACAAAGACAGACACACACATGCACACATACACACTGAAGAGTAGCATGGTTCCCAGTGCTCGCAGCATCATGAGTCATTGACAGAATTGGTGTCAGAGATGGATGGTGAGTGTAAAGTGATATCACAGCTGCACCGGGTTGACATCACACTCTAATGGTTAATGCTGCCTATGACACATGGTCAGATAGTCAATACATCTGAGAGAGTGAGTGTGTGTGGGTGTGTGTTGATACCTGACCTTGTGTATCCACTTGCTGCTTTTCCAAAAAAAAAAAAAAATTATAACAACTTTACAGGACTTCAGTGTGAGAAAGCACAGTTTTTTAAACAAGAAAGAGATCATAAATCGTGAAGATGGGTCTTGTCCTCGTCAAGCAACTGCACTGACCGACACAAATGCTGATGCCATGTGGTGCAGGGTGGGTAGGTGGGTGGTGGGGAAAGGCTTTAGGAGCTTAAACCCCTGGTCGTTTTGAACTGGATGGCCATGGTGCCCTTTTTGGGGAGGTACCAACTCCCCTGCCCCCCCCCCAACACATTTCTGTCTAACTTTTCTCACCAAAACTAGAGCAGCTTCCTTTCTCAATGTCTCTGCATGGACCTGGCTGACGCCTACGGTGAGGAAACGTGGCCATGACCAAATACGTCTAATGAAGTAATGCAAAGAGAATTTGTTGTGACACTTTCTGAAAAAGACCTAATTTCATAATGCACTATTAATTTTAAGTGAAATGTATGCACGCATACACGCAAACACACCTACACCCCGTCAACTGGAGGGTATGGAAGCTTGTTCATTGGTTAGTTGGCGTTTTGAAAATTGTACTCATCTCAAAGCTTTCAAAGCAGAAAACAATCATAGACCGTTCGAAAAAAAAACACCAAGAATGGCGGAGAAGAGTGAGGGAGCAAACAATAGAGCTCTAGAGAGCAAGTCAAATTTCAAATGCACATAAACACAACAGTTCAATTGATCCAAAGATGTTCTGCATTATATTACATCCAACCAAAAGCTGCGTCTTTCCAGCCTGCAGTTTGATTGCACTGCTGGAATCACCAGAACGATCATACAGCGCTGGATTTAGACAGACTTCTGGGGGTTCTTATGCTGTGACTTCATTTTAACAAAAAAAAATCCCACCACCCCATCCAGCATCCCCTCATGTCTGTAGAGCTCCTGCTGGTTCGCACCAGGCCGACCAGCGCTGCGAGGGAAGATCGCATGCAACAGGCATTGAATCCCCACACAGAGAGACTCATCATACACTACCAACTGAGAGAGTCTGGACTCAGAAATAAACAACAGTTTAGTTCCAAAAGTAAACAAAGATTCTAACATGATGCAAATAATCCACAGCCTCACCAGTTTCAAAACAATTTTGTAGGAAGTTGCGTGGGGACCAAAACAACTAATAAAGTAAATTCATGGATGTTTCATGCAAAATGTTTGGGTAAAATGCAAAGTGAAACTGTTGTGACACTTTTGGCAAAATACCTCATTTCTCATACCATTTTCATAATGCATTATTCATTTTAACCCTTAGAATCCTAACAGCATGGATTTGTGCTGAAATGTACAAATAGTAAATTGTCATAACAACAAAACTGTTGGCAAAACATCTCCTTATATGGTAGTTCCCCCAGTTTGATGCTCAACGTCATGCTGAACTTTGTTTGGTGTTCCTATGTCACACTGAAGCAAAGCTATTGTGATTTAAAAAAACATGTAATAATAAAAGCCACTACTGGGGTTTTAAAAATGGTGTCACACACCAATGCCCATAAAGAACAAAAAGGCCCAAATTCCTTTTAATTTAGGTCTTAGAAACAAATGAAAAAAAAACAAGATCAGGAGAATTTTCAGGATAGTTTCAGTCTAGAAGTGGGTGGGGAAAACCTGCAGAAGGAGGGGGTCCAGAGAGTGGCCAAGTGATGGCGTGCCTAGAGAAAGAGCAGCAAATGGCAAGCGTGTAGGAGAGAGAATAGGAGGGCAATCAAGACACAAAAAAATCGTTATTGGGACCCTCGCGTAGCTACTACCATAACTGTAGACCCATGACCCATTAAAAGACCCAATTTCTTAACCTGCCTCACCGCCAAGTTCCATCAACACCACACACACAGCCCTAAGATCTATTTATCTCCCTCTTACTCAATGCAGACCATCCATGGTGACCGTTTTCACATGGATCCTGGAAAAACTTTAACATGATGTATTTATTACTTACTATCCTAACATCTTCATAGTCTGTGAGCATTTGCTATTAGATTCGGTTCATATTTGAGAGCATATATTTTAGCAAAATATATATGTTGCACAATAAGGGTTCTTGTGAAGCTGTGTAATCTTATCTGGCCGGTGGTGTGTCATCCAGTTAAAGATGATGAATGATGTTAGTGGGTGGACTGACGTGCCTTGAGAGAATAGCCCTGTTTGAGATTTGAAAGACAAAAAACATATCACCATTTTTTATTAAAAAATGTTCATGGGGGTAGAGAAGGGGGCATTATTGCTTTCTTGTATTGGGCCCATATGATCCTAGTTACGCCACTGAACCGAGCTGTAGATGATACCATTAGAACTGAGAAAGAGTTCTGCATATTGAGAATCAAGTTAACATCCAAAACTCCTCTGAATGAATTTGAAAAGTGGTCAAATCTTACTTATATTTACATTTATGGCATTTTGCAGACGCTCATAATTTAAAAAATGCTTTGCTGTCTACTCAAGAGTGTCTCTATAGCTGGAACAATAGAGCACAGCCCAAAACACTATAAGCCAAGCTACTGTTAGAATAAGAGTGATGTTGATCTCACATGTAAATAGTATGTTATTAAATAGTGTTATTTTATTAACTTTTCATTGTTTCAATAATGTGAAATGTTGAATTATAATCTAAAATAAACATTTGATTTTTTGTCCAAATTCAGGTTTTCGGACACCAAAAACAGGGTTTCAGTTTCAACGGTTCGAAATAACAAATATATGATAAGTGATCAATGAATATCATCAGACTTTAAGGCTCTACGTCAGGAAAGCTAGTAGTGAATTGCAAAAAATGTAAATGTAAAAAAAAGTTAATTATAAAATGAATGTACACAATGGAGGATGGCCCTTCTGGGAAAATTCTGTGAATTTTTTACCGTAAGTTTATGTACCCCACGCACATAAGCCTGAATAGCCTGAGGAGGACTCTATTCCGAACGTGTGCTGGCTGCAGCTTTGGCTAGAGGCATTCTAGAACCCAGAGAAAACCCAGGATGATTATTATGGACAACCATGAAATATTAAAAATTCTTGTGAATTCTCCAGCTCTTGTTGCCCTTTACGTTCCCTCGCTAAATTCTGGCATCGGACTTATCCTTTACGAATTTTCTTTTTAAAATGAGGGGGGTGCAGTGGAATAAATACTGATCAGTCACACAACCCTGATCACCTGAAACGGGATAGGCCTTTGGGAAAGCAGCTAAAGCGCCTTTAGCTCATGTAGGCCTGATTTGCCTCGCTATCTGCATCCAAGCCCAGAATCCCGACCCAGTCGTTTCTCATTTGGGCGAGCGGCACTGCTGCAGCTCACTAAGAGCGGACCCTAAGTGCATTATTTCTGAAAATGAAAGGAGGAGGAAGAAAAACGGTCTGTTGCATTCATTTTTGCCACCCTCCCTCCTCCTCCCCCACATTCTCCCCCCTCCACCAACCCCATTCCTCTTACTCTGTCCATCCTCTGGCCTACTGCTTTTACTGGGCCAAAGCAAAGCATGAAACACATGTGGTCATTTCACAGCTGTCTCAGGCCTTTCTTAAAAAAAAGAAAAACTAATTCTTGGCGTCTGAGCGTTCCCACAAAATATGTGCACAAATTTCACATTTCATTAATCAGTATTGCAAAGCAATGCAAACAGCCCTCTATTGTTGGTTTGCCTGCTTTTGACCACAGGGAAAAAAAAAGAATTATTTGACCATCTGAATTGGTAACAGCATAGAAAAATGAACTTAAATGACTACATGCCCTTTCTGAGATGGCGCGGTTATCCTTTAAAGGCCTCTGTAACATGTCAGAGCTTGTCAAGATTCCAATTCCTCCTCATTCCTGCCTCCAGACAATCAATGGCAATTGAGCCAGAACATGGATCTATTGAGCTTCTCACTCCAGTCATTCATCTGAACAATACAGCAAAACTAACATGCCTACTCAACGATTATATGAATGCCAATGCAATAGAAGGCATGAGGCAGTTATCCCGTACTGTGCAATATCTCACTGCTGTTAGGAGTACGATAGCGGAGCCAGCAGCAAAACAGAGCACTTTTTGACCGGAGTAATGCGTAACACATTTACTTTGACATTTTACAATTGGGGTATAAATGCCTTTCCACCACATTATGCAGGATACTTTGTGCATGGCATTCTTTAATGGCCTCTCAGTTATCATTTTTGACAGCTCCAGTGCCCTTTTTTGTCTTTATGGCATATATATATATATATAGGTTCAAGGATCAAATTTCAGTATATAGGAACTCCATAACTACATATGTGTCATACATATGCTCTATCACTCTCAAGGCTTATGCATTTCCATTTCAGTTGTTTGATGTGAATTATTGACATACAGAAAGACTCTCATCCCAACAATGGACACAGAAGTGGACACATGCTAACCATACACAGTCCACCCATCATTCACAGTGAAACTGCTCTTGTTGCCTTTGAAACCGCATGCAATCCCCATTCATCAGTCAGCAATGTCTATGTCATTTCCCTCATTCCGCAGCAGAATGGATGGCTTCCTACACTCCAACCTGGCTCTTTCATCTCTCAAAAGCCCTCTTACAATGATACAGTGAGTGTTTGCACATGTGCGGCACGGCTGAAACGCCGGCTCCTACGCCGGCTTTCCGAGCTAAATGTTCCTCGGAAAGGTTCCTGGCGGCTGCTAAGATCTTCGGAGGGTAACTCCTTAAGCTGTGAGTGGAAGAATATCTCACTTTCATAACTTTATTAGTTTCATAGTAGTTACTGAATAATTCATAGGGTTAGCATTGGACTAAATTCACGGGTTTGGAAATCACATCACACAGCATGAAATGAGCCTCTTCCAGAAAAACAGACAATTTGCTGTGGAAATTCGGTGAAATTCAACATTTAAGCGGGTTGTGCCTTAAACAGAGCACGGAGAGTTAAATGCCGCTACTCACCACCTGTTTTTTGTTTTTATTTGTATATTTTTTTGCCTTTCTTCAAAGTGGATTTACAATCCCTCAGCACTGCCATTCCTGGACTGTAGGTTGAACCGAGGCTTTTAAACCTTGCTGAACTGTGAAGTATTTCTTTATAAATGAACTTTGTTAAATAAAGGAATCTAGTGGCATCCCTGTACGACTAATTCTGTACTGTGGGTTCGCATCAATGTCTCTGCAGCAACGGTCGATGTTTGTGAATCGTTTTTGTTTAACTGGTGCTAACGAATCTTTCCTCTCAGTAGGGTCCCATATTGATCCTCGTTGGTTGGGAAATCACTTTTTTTGCACACTGTATGGAATGCCTCGAGGCAAAGCAGGCCTGAGAGAAACAAGTTTGTCAGAAAAAGTCAGTTAAGGTTTTATTTGTACGATTAGGAGGTGCTGAGAAGACAATTGCGAGTTACTCACACAGACAAAACTTAAGAGATCATTGTGAAAGCAGGTGTGAGATCTAGATTGTACAACCCCTTATAACCCATGGCTGGAGGTGCATTTCTAAAATCTCCACCATAATCCAAGCAATTTCCGTTTTGTTTGCTGTCATCAAAGCCACCAAAGCCATCTGTGTGATCCATCGGGTGGAAATAAAAGTGCAGAAAAGTCCAGACCTGTATTCTAACGAGAATTTCTATCATAAGAACCCTATCAGCCAATCAGATCTCAGCAGAAACTTCCTGCTTTCACTTCAGTTTGGAGATGGCATGTACCAACTGAGATTTCCACTGTAATCCCTCAGGCTCTGATTGGTGTGATGCCTGTGACTTACTACTTGATGGGCCAATCGGTTCTTAAGAGCTTTTGAAGGCCTCTTCAAGAAGAGATTAGAGACTTTTCTCAAGGCTTCGGATGCAAGAGCATCTCCAGCAGTGCCTGGAAAACTAAACCGACCACGTGGCCAAACCTAAGTACTTTTGGCCATGAACTCAGTATGAACATACGCGAGAAAAGAACTGAGGCTAATGTCCATTGTGTGAATATGAGAAGCGAATGGAAAAGTCCCTTTACTCCATGACAGCCTCTTTTTCCACTCAAGCACTGTTCATTAGGTTGGCAATTTAATCTATTATTATGCGGCTATATGTAATAGTCTACCTGTCACTTATACTGCAATGGACTGCTGTTATTATATATTAGACATTTAGTACATTAAAGAGTCAATCTCACACTCGCTTACTATGTATTGACTGTTCTGTTTTTACAGCTGAGCTTTGAGTTATGTTTTGCATCGATATATACATCTTATATTGTGATTCAGTGTTTTGTGCTGCACTTTCAGGCCAAACTGTTTTCTCAGGCAATGTCTTGGAGCGCATTTACACTTATGACATTTGTATAATGCAGGTCCACACGAGATTTGTCCATGTAGAATTTATACATTAATGAGGCTACATTCGACAGACAGAAATCGATTTGCATTAGCAAATGTTAACAAGGGCGTCCTCTTCCAGAATCTCCTGAGATGATGCCATCTCAGAAATACTGTTCGCATTTATTAAAGAAACTGAAACCACACAATGTTACTAATTTTCTATTATCTATTATTACTTTTCACTAACAGAAAAAAAAGTATCAATCACTGGTGTATTGAATGTCATCCTTATTTATAATGTAGCCAAGCAACTAGAAACAGTCTAAAATGGGTTTGAATGAACCCCCTTTGGATGATTCCACAATTGGGGCACAACTTGAGTCCCACTGATATTACATTTCCAAATATGTATGTAAATTGAATGTTAAAACATTTTATACACCTCAACAGCATATGTGTCCTTTTTGGATAAATCTCAAACTATTAATAAAACCCCATATGCAGTCTGTCCCACCCTACTGTAACTACACTTCACCTTGAAATGTAATCATGAATTTTCTTTCAAATTACTATTTTTGCATTAATATGTGCATCCATTTAACATCTCATGTTTGAAACATGTTTGAACTCATTTTAGAGGAATTATTCATTCTTGGTTATGAAATCATTACAATGTCCTTAATGTCCTCCCATCATTAGCACAGGTACTGTAAAATGCAGAACTGACTTCAAAGTACTACTCACTGTATAACAGTCACTCAGAGGTTTGGTATAATGTTTATCTCTGTAATGTTTAATGAATTAGATCTCAGGTCGACATAAGCTGGTCAGCTAGCGGTGCTCAGATCTGAAACTAAACAGGGTGAAATAGCATTTAGTCATTATGCTGCCCACTGCTGGAACCACCTCCCCATGGCAATCAGATTTGCTCCAACATTTGCCAGCTTTAAAGAGAAGCTAAAATAGCTATTACTATTCAACGCTGTTACTTTTTGACCTATTAGACAATGTCAGTAAAGAAAGCATTTAATAAAAGAGCTATCATCCCTGAGACTTTACACTGAATGTAAAAAATGATCAAAGAAAGTTTAATCAGGAGTTTCTAAACATTTTTCCCATGAACGCCCATTATAATATAAGAATATGTTTCCTTCTCTGTTTTTTTTCTGTTTTTAAAGAGATTCGGTCCCGAGAAGCTTGATGGAACATATACACTCATACTTTCTAAATGTATCTCCAACCATCTCCTAAAGTGCTTGAGCCACCAGTGTTAATAGGTTCTTGGCAATCCGTTGTGTGTGGCCCAATAAATGCCGGTCTTTTCTTGGATTTTGCAATGTTTTACCCTAAAGCCCTGAGGGAATGTGATTCAGTTCCGCTGTATACTTGTATATGGAGAAGATGACAATAAGGGTCTTTGTGACTCTTGATTTGACAGTGTGTATTCAGCAGTGTCAGGACAGTGAAGGCATGTTAAATGACAGAAATCGGCAGAACAGAACAGAACCGCTCTTACGTGTTGCCACTGGTCTCTGATGAGCGGCCTGTAGCGCAGGAAGTACTTCAGGGGGAAGGAGTCGATGTCTGGCCATGTGGACGGGCTGCTCCAGGTCACCTCCAGCCGCCGGACGTTGTTGGGGATAGGTCTGGCCACCACCTTCTCAGGGGGGTCTGGTTTCACTGTGGAAAGACCAGGATCATGTTGAGACAGTATCTTGGGGTACATTCACATTACAGGGATGAAGTAACAGTAAATGTGACACAGATGTGTTTTTGTAAGGGTTGTGTGAACACAAATGTGTGATTCTCTCAAACTGGATTTGAGCCACTAGATCAGATTTGATGTCCACACGCACATACTGGCCTTGGTCAGATTGAAACCAAAGTTAAAACGTTTTGGCTTTTTGTTTTATGTACTGTCTTCTTCCTGTTTTCTGGTCTATGTAATTGTTTACATGCTCCGTGTGGCTATGTGTTGATCCATGTGAGTATGTTTTGGTCTTAGCCCCACCCTCTTATTATCCTGCTCTGTGTCTCGTTCCTGCCTCTGCCCCTGCCCAGGTGTGCTCATTTCCTTAATTAGTATAAACACAGCTTGTATTTCAGTCTGTGTTTGTGGCTTCTCTGTAAAACTTTCTTTTGGAACTAGTTAAGTCGGTTTTCTTGCATTTTTGTTAAACCTGTACATTTTTGCCTTTTTCTGTGCTGGTCCTGTTCTTGTAATCCCTTAGATCATCTTGTGTCTTTGTAGTTTCTGTTTTTGTGTACCTCGGACCATTTTTGGTATCTGGTGTGTTGTGCTTGTACAACGTTAAAGATGATCAGGGACCAAGTACTGAACAATAGGAGAGATAGAGGATGGTCGAGCCCCGTTTGTGATCAGTGTAGTGAGAGAGCCGGTTGGCGTGATGCATACGGATGCCCAGGATGGACAAAAGGGGAGAAAACTAAACTCGAAGAAACAGAACAAAACGCACAGCAGGCTCATAAAATGGACTTCTAGACACTAAAGCTCATGTCAGTTATATTCAAAAAAGGCCTGTGACTGTTGTAGTTTAATTAAAAACTTTTTTTTGCCCATGAATCCAATGTGTTTGGCTGTCTCCACTCACCGGTTTTATAGCAACCGTGCAATCACACTTCACATTTTCTTGCGGAAATGCATTTTGTAGCTCTCTAATTCCAAGCCTTTTGTATCCTGCGATTACATCCTGCTTGCCTTGACCCTCATGTCATTGCAGAGGTACACTGTGTACATTTCACTGTGTATGAACGTATCACCGTGGCAAATTTTGTGTCAGCACTGTGTCAGCAGGGAAAGAAAACAGTGGAATTACAATGGTGTACACGCATGTTTGAATCAGCCAAAGCCAAACCCTACAATATATATCCTCACACTGTATGAAAACGCTCAGTCCAATTGACAAGCCACAGCATGGGAGCTCCTGCTGTTTGTGAAAAACAGCCTCTACAGGTAGTTCTATATTCCGGTTTCCAATAAACCTGTTTCATTCAAAAATCACTCTGCTTTCTGAAACTAAAACCAGCAAAATACAAAGGTGTACATGGGCAGGTGAGGGCAATACAATATTCTCTCTCTCAGCTATTTTGCAGCAATAGAAAAAAGCAACAACAAAAAAAAACAAAAACACTGTGTTAAATATTAAACCCTGTGAATCCATTTGTTCAAACAGAGCAGAGACCAGACATGCAGACTATTACAGGCATAAAATGTGGAAGATTTGTCTATGTCTTGTTACTTGTGTGTGTGTGTGTGTGTGTGGTGACAGCTCATAAGATCGCTTAATGCAACACAAGCAACCAAAATGTCCAAAATCCATGTAATTGTCTGAGTGTTTGAACGAAGCTCGTTAATGCAGTTAATTAGGCAACACCCACAAGCATCACCCCCCACTCCCCTCTCCACCCCCAACGCTGCACATCAGACCACCAATAAACTGAAATTTGGCCTGAAAAACAGGCAGAAATCACCGTGCATGCAGTGTATGCCAGACACTCAGACACTACGGGTGAATAGGTTTGTCCTTTTGTCACTGACATGCTTCACAATACGTTACAAAACAGATGTGAAAATGAATAACTTTGCACAAAAATCTAACCTTCGGATGACATAATTAAAATGTTTATTTTATTGTGAAGAAATCAATATTATTTAATGAAGAAATCAGTGTGCACTATTTTCAGGTCATTTAAAATACATAATCCATCATAAATCCAGATTTGAGCTACATAGTGGAAAATCCTTCAGATTAAGGTTCTAAATGAGCAGAAAGGTTAGGGACAAGCAGCTGTGAAAACTGAATTTTAAAGTTGCTCTTAAGTACAAAGGAAATAGAAAAATATGTGGCTTTTTACATTTTACAAGCCATAAGCTCTTCGGTGACATATGACAGTGGACATGACTTAATTTAGAAGAGTTTTGACATTTTTATGTGTGCCGTTTAAGAGAAGACACATTGTAGATGCTATCTATCAAGAAACAAATCTAAAAAATGGTCCCAAATCGTAATTTCTGTCTGTAGTATCTTGCCTTCTTTTTAGAATAAGAATTACCTGAAAAAAGCCTTAAAGCTACTGTCAGCTAGTGAAGAGCTGAAATTAAAATAGGGGCAGTGGTTGTCACAAATGTGGTGCCGGATGATGCGGATCATGCACGTCATGTTATTGATTTTGGAAAATGGGTCCTTTCAGAGACCAATTTGGGTCACATACAAACATGAATGTGAACCATCATCACACAAAGATAAGAACTGGGCGAACCCCCCCGCAGGACTGAATGTAGTCTTAATGTTGCAATACTGATTGAATCGCTGTTTCAGAACGGGCCGGCCTTGGGGATTAGCGCAAACAAACAGCAGCGGAAAGGCACTTTATTAGAATAAAGGGGAAAATATGCACGAGACAGTGGTGACTAACGTCCCTCTTCCCCACTGAGGGGAAAATCTGTTTGACATAATACACACATCTTTGTGGGAAACCACAGCGCAACACGTCTCGAGAAAGTCTTTAGAGGCAAAAACATCTCTTGAATGCGAGGAGAGCCTTTCTGGGCCGCCCCGTTGAGCCGGGGTTTATGGGAAATGGACAGAGTGCAACAGAGTGGTCTTTCTCTTTCTCCCTCCCAGTGGTGGCTGAGGATCAGAGTGTTTGCTCTGTGGTTTAGCTTCACACACACACCCACACACACACACACACATACAAACACACACGGACAAAGAGATGCCCTGAGCTCTTGGGTAACTTCCATCGCTCCCCTCCTCCCTCTCCTTCGTCTTAACTATTCATAGTAGACACCCAGTTGGCTTAGATTTATAGGCCGAGTCCTGACCTGGCATGGCTCAAACACTCTTTACGACTCTGAAACACTGTGCGGATGTTGTTTAAACTCACTCCGGGACAAACACACGACTAGCCTTCTCTCAGCCTCCTTTAAGCTTTAATGGAAAAGGGGGAGGTGCCCGCTTGCCCCATGCACAAAAACCCAATGAATGCATGACCGACTGAGAGTAAATGACCTAACAGGGCAAACATGGCAGGGCACGACTGTGCAAAGCATCGCAAAGACGACAACTCGGTCTATAGTTAAAGCAATGCTCACTGATATGGAGAAGTTACATTAATAATAATGGTGTAATGATTTCAGTACAGTATCAAAAAGTATAAACAAGTTAAACAGTGTTTCAAAATCTATAACTGGATCACCAGTATGGTCCAAGGTTTCTTCTCAGGTCCATCTTTTATGGAAACCAGTGATCCACACTAGGCATTGGGGGGCATCCTATCAAGTCAGGTGGGCCAAGTGGGAGTGAATTATGCTCTGCATACACTTACATAAATATTTTGGACTTGATGTTTTCAATGACATGCAGTTCGTGCACACAATCAGTGTTGTGCATGAACGCATTCAATGAACGGCGTTCATTGAACACGTCTCTATTTTTCATAAACGCTGAACTGAACGAGTCGGTTTACAAATTATGAACGCAACCGTGAGTGTTGTTCACTCTCACAGGACTGAACGCAGTTCACGTTTTACGTTCGCAAGCGATAGTGATGGGAAGTTCAGCTCTTTTCAGAGAGCCGGTTCTTGTGACACGGCTCTTAGTTTATTATCATCTATAGCCTCATATTTTAGCCCAACTTGGCAAATATGAATGCTTTGTGTGTTGATAAAAAAAATATATTTATGTTTAGTACTGCTAAATACTGAATGTTTTAGTTTTAGAGCTGTACATTTTCACTAGTTTGATAAGGTTTAAAAAAGACAACGGCTGTTAGTTTATCTTTAGTTATGTTCTTGGTGTTTTCTGAATAAAAATACCATATACTATATACCTGCACCTCATTTTTCCACTTTCACCATAACATGATGCGTTGCTTAAGTGGTAAGATCTATTTTCAACCTCAAAATTGGTTTTTAATGTAACTTATGTCTGTGACTGATCAGTGATATTACAGATAGAAGGAGAAGATTGAAGCAGGTTCAGATAGAAGGACGTTATATTGAAAATGTAAAAAAATAAGAATGTGAACGAGTTTATTTTTGAGCTGTGAACTTCGTTCAAAATTTTCATTTTTATTTGAATGAACTGTATTTTGAACTAGTTCTTTTTCAGCGTAAACTGGCACAACACTGTTGTCTATACTAATATTGTCTATACTATTGTAAATATTGTCTATAACACTGTTCTACTGTAGGTTTTATTACAAAGAAAGCATAATTAATCCTGTTTAACTTGATTTTGTATCAGTTTGTCAAACTTGAGAAAACTTACTGTGACTAGGGGTGGGAATCGAAACCCGGTTCCAATTTAGAACGGGTTCTAATTTTGCGAAGCACTGGAATCATTTACCTCCGGCGTTATCGGTTCACAGCATTAACATTCTGTGCCATGTGTTCGATTCTCAGCGCTCAAGTGCTAGGTCCATGGTTTAATAAAACAGCTGCTTTCGAAGCTAAAAATGGCCTATGACTACCTTTTCTAATGTACATATATGTAGCTAACCAGGTCTTATTACCTGTCCACAAAATTATGATCAGTTAAAAATATATTTTATACTGTTGTTGCCTTCTCAGCCTTGGCTTTAGCAGCTGCTAGCCAGGCAACTATGGCTCGTTACACTCGGCCACAGAGCGGGTCCAAGAATGAGACAATTATGGCGAGCAGGGTCTGTTCTTTCCTCCCTCGGAATGGGAGCATTTATTTACTGTCTCCAAAATAACATTAGAGTGCTGAGAATCACTCACAAACAGAGCGGCTATGTAAAACTCCAAGCACTCCCTGAAAGACTACATCTCCCAGCCTCCCTAGAGGCTCAATTACCCAGAATGCAAAGTTTCTTAAAGTAACAGACTCATCCGTGACACTTGTTATATGCATAGGCAGTTCTAGATGGGGGCCAGCGTGGGCCAGGGCCCCTGTAGAATTGCTCCTGGCCCCTGTTATGGCCCTTGCACTGAAC
>JBBPCY010000035.1:3009247-3067695 GCA_037974405.1 Brachyalestes nurse | reverse complement strand
ATTCACACACATTCATACACACAAAAATTTCTCTCATTTTGTGAAGCTGCTTTGTGACAATGACCATTGTTAAAAGCTCTATATAAATAAAATTGAATTGAATTAAATTGAAAATCCTGGGGGGTAAATGAAAAGGGGAGTCCAGAATAGAGACGTGGAGGATCTGGAAAGATTCTGTATTGTGGTATTTTGTAGTTCTAATATTTTTGGCCAACCTGGGTTATTTTGTTTTCTAATGCTGGTTAAATTCAATCAGCAATTAAATCAGGTAGATTCTTCTCATATTTTTACCACTGGTGACAATAATTATGGACCAACAGTACTGCAAAAAACAAAACTATATCAATAAAGTCATGGTACTCTGTGACAGCGTGACAAATAGAAGCTTAGATAGCTGGCAACATTTGTTTATCAAACCCTCCACTTAGCGTAATTGGAAGTTTAGCCCTGAAAAACTAATTTACATGACAATGAGCACCTTTGACACGCTTATATAATAAATATAATTTAAAATGAATAATGTCCTCTAAATGTATGGGTTTGGAAAAACTATGCTGGCAGTTTCTCCTTAAGTGAAATGGGATTTTGTTAACTGGCTCAATCATGCAGCACATATTTGTGGAGGGATCACAGATAGGTCAACTAACATACAATAAATTGCCTTTTTGCATGTGTAGGACATGTTCTACGTCCCTGAACCTAACACACCTAATTTAATTCCTTAACCCAGCCATTCATGAACTGAGTCAGATGTGTAAGAGCAGGGAAAACTGGGACTGTGAATTTGTTTGTGAATTAGCATGTGGGCTGACTATTACTAAAGCAAATTCACTCAATTACTGTGTGCGTGTATGCGTGTGTGTGTGTGTGTGGATGTAGGCAGAAGATAATGGATGAGAGTGACCCGTTTCCCCTGACTCAGATGATGTGGCTGTTTCATCGTTGCATCCGTCTTCTTTACATACGCATTGATTCATCTGGGGCTTGTATTGCACTCACACACACACACATAACACACCTACTCCAAATTCATAGGGGTTTTATGTCACACAGGTGGATACACACATACCATTTTGCTTCCTGTCACTTCTTTTCAGGCCACAGTGACGCTGACATTCATACAAGATCAAATAAATATATGTAACGTTCAATATTTGCACATACAGCGTATTGTGAATACAGACCACAAATGGTGCTGCTGGTAATGGTTAAGTGTGTTTATGTGGGAAACAAACCTTTTACTCTTTTGTATTATGTAATTCCCTTTAGTTTGCAGGGTTTAGTTTGCTTTTCTGCACAGTATTTACTGATGAGGTGTTTGGGACTGTAAATTCAGTGTAAATAATGCACCTTTTTTGTTTTGCTTATGGGATAAATAGCAACGTGTAGGAATATGTAGCAACTGCTCTTTCTGGAAATAACAATTACCAAAAAAAACTGTCAAAACAGAGTAGACTAACAAAGTAAAAGACCTGGTGCTAGATTCTTATTGGCTGCATTGTATTTTGGCTGAGTTAAAAAATAGTACAGGTTGAAGCCCTTCTATAAACTGGATGATATAAATATCAAAGTAACAGTTTTGCAGCTTAGTTTAGTTATATGGACTTTATGCTGGGGAGAGAAAGCTTTCAAAACAATGTGTACATTATATGTAAGTGGTAGAATGGCAAATTTAAGTAGGGATATCGTGTGTTAGATGATTGGCCACCATGTGTCAGGTCTGGGGTCTATGAGTGTTTAGTTTGGGGTTTTTGTGGTTTTGTTTTGCGGGACTTTTATTATGACACTCTGAGCACCACCAGTCATGAGTTTGTTTATTATGAGTCTCAGCTGGCCGGTGTGCTCAGGGGAATGAGATTTGTGATTCTATTGGATTTGTGATTTTGGGGGATAGTATTTAAGTTCATTTTGGACCGACCTGGGTGTCGGTCCACTGTCATCCTGAGTGTTTTTTTGGCTTTAGTGATTTGGGTTCTCCCTATCGCCTTTTGCTTTAACTTTTGAGTTTGGTTTGAATTAGAAATACACAAACATGGATGCCTGCCATGGCGCCTGCCTTTATTCTAAGAGAAGGGGAAAACGTGACACCATGGGCTTCCAGAAGAACTTCAGTGCCTAGATTTTACAAGACTTTGGAACAGTACTGGAGTGAACACCATTCATCTGGTGACTCTGGGGACTATGAAAACCATGGCATGTTATTTACCTAATTTTCCTACACATCACACCTTTTATGCCCTGTGGATGGAGCATTTCCATCCTGCAAAAGACCGTTTCACCAAAATATATACAGTGACTCTTAAATCTGAGAGGACAAGTGGACCCCAAAATATGACAGTGTACATCATAACAGAGCTACTGGTCTCCCGCACTTCAGGCCTGTACCATTCTCTTGATGTAAACCGCCCATGTACTCGCCACTCTCCCTTTATCCCTTACATTTAACCCATAGACCTCAGAGCGTATTAGTAAAATCTGCTTTCAATAAAGAAAAATGGTATAAATCAGTCTAAAACCCGAGTCTGCTCTCCTACATGCTCGCCATTTCCTGCTCTGTCACTCTGCCGCTCTTGGAACTCGCTCCCTCTGTGGGTTTTCCCCACCCACCATCCTGAGACTATCCTGAAAGTTCTCCCGGGTTCAAAGATCTTGTTTTGCAGTATAGTATCTGTACATTCTGAGTGGTTTGTTTCGAACAATATTGACTTATTATATCAAACTCATTTCAGAAAAAAGAAAGGAAATTTAGTTCCAAGATATGAGCCCATTCTCTCTAAAATGAGAGACTGTAGAGTCTGTTCACACCAGCAGGTGCAGAAGTGGATTGACCTCCTGTGCCTCTTCCCTCTGTGAGAAGTGTGTTTCGGTAGTTTTTTTGGTACTTTTATTTTTCTGAGATGAAGTAGGGATGAATAAAACATGGCTGTGTCACTGAGCAGTCAGACAGCGTAAATTATTTACACTCACGGATTCTGACAAAGCCCCAGTCTCTCTTATCTTTCTTCCTCTCTCTCTGTCTCTGCTCCGCCTTCCGTCTCCTGACTGTGGGATGAAAAATCTGGTGTTTTGGTCTATTAATCATTTCTAACCTCTGGACAGTCTTGTAGTGTTGTTTCATTTTTATGTGTCTATTTGTCTTTTCTTTGCTCTGTGATGTCTTCAGTCTCCTCCTCATGCAGCAGAGTCACTGGGCCCATCCCGAAGAACAGTGTGTGCATTTAAACCTTGTGTATCCAGCCCAGAGAACCCTGTCCTGTGCCGAGCCCACACCCTAATGCTCCAGAGGGTGGGATTAGCACTAGCTACCCCTGCAAACACACACACACACACACACACACTCTGAGCTATACTATACATACACCCTACAATATGCGTTTCTACCACTTAAAATACAGACATTTTGAAATGTTATATATACATTCATATGTACATATATACAGTAGAAATGATCCTAAGAAAATATTGTTTCATTAAAGGGCCCATATCTCCTAGAAAAACATTATGAAAATGGCTGATCTGATTGGCTGCCCTGTGTCACGCCTTATACAAAAAGCCATAAGAGTTTAAACAGTTTTCGTAATGTGAGTGTAAATGGGTGGGACTAAGCTTCTGTAGGCTGAGTAAGCAGATTCTTTGAAATTCTGTGTATGTGCTGCATGAGCTGGGGAGTGCATGGTATGTTCTGACATTTCAAAATGTTAACATTCAACATGCTGTTCAACAGTGTTTACATAAGAAAACATAGGCCATTTTAGGTGATTTTAATTTCATAGTCATTTAAAAAATATTTGCTAAAAGTGTACCTTGCATGGTTTTACAAGACATACATTAAAGACCCTGCATCATAGAAACGAGAACTGTCCTCAGTCATGACACCAGCTGAAATCTATCAGCAATTAGAAAGCAATCCTGCCACTTAGTGCAAATTAATATCAGCTGATTCAGTCCCAACTGATGGCCTATAAAAATGTGTCTCATTACCAAAGTGTCACAAAGGAAACATTTCATGATGGGTAAAACCGAAGAGCTCTCTCAAGACCTTCGCAAACTTATTGTTGCAAAACATACGGATTGCGATGGTTACAGAAGAATTTCTAAACTACTGAAGGTTCCAGGGAGCACTGTTGGGGCCATAATCCAGAAGAGGAAAGAACATCATTTCACCATAAACGGGCCACGACCAGGTGCTCCCCGCAAGATTTCAGACAGAGGAGTGAAAAGAATTATCAGAAGAGTTGTCCAAGAGCCAGTGACCTCTTGGGGAGAGCTTCTGATAGACCTGGAAATAGCAGGTACAATTGTTTCAAAGAAAACAATAAGTAATGCACTCAACCTCCATGGCCT
Source organism: Brachyalestes nurse (assembly GCA_037974405.1). NCBI lineage: Eukaryota > Metazoa > Chordata > Actinopteri > Characiformes > Alestidae > Brachyalestes > Brachyalestes nurse. Next base: position 3,063,351 of record JBBPCY010000035.1, on the reverse strand, counting down.
TTTTGCACACTCACCATACAAGACTCCATTGCTAAAGAAAAAGCTTTGAAGCGTGTTTTAAGTTTGTGAACAACATTTAGGCAAGCCTGTGAAGTACTGGGAGAATATAGTCTGGACAGATGAGACCAAAATTGGATGCCATAACACACACCATGTAAAAAGGCACTGCACATCACCCCAAAAACACCATAACAGCAGTGAAGTTTGGAGGTGGGAACATCATGATGTTGGGCTGGTTTTTAGCATACGGCACTGGCATGCTTCATGTAATTAAAGGAAGGATGAATGGAAAAATGGAACGAGACATTCTTGATCAAAATCTACTACCAGGATGATGAAGATGACACAAGGGTGTACGTTTTAGCAAGACAATGATCCCAAACACAGCCAAGGAAACTCTCAATTGGTTTCAGAGAATGAAAATAAAGCTGCTAGAATGGCTCGGTAGATACCCTGACCTGAATCCTTTAGAAAATCTATGGAAAGAATTAAAGCTCAGATTTCACCTTCAGGATTTGGGGATTGTTTGTGTGGGAGAATGGGCCAAAACCACACCTGACCAATGAATGAGACTAGTTTCTTCACACAGGAGGCATGTTGAAGCTGTCATCACCAACAAAAGCTTTTGGATGAATTATTAAATACATTTCAGTAAGCGTGTTCAATACGTTTTCCCAGTATTAGTCAATTTTATTACACGTAACTTAATTTATGGGCGACTTTTAGAAATACAGTATATTTACTTAGAAAATTGGTGACGTGTTCAATACTTATTTTACCTGCTGTAAAACTACCTTTATTATTTTTTGTGATGTCACAAAATCCATCTCAATAACTCATATCCACTCATTCATTCAGCAGTTTAGTCCTGCTCCTTCAAATTGTAGTTATAAGGAGTGTTGGAGCCTTGACTGCTTTTTTTTAACAGTGCAGCACAGCTATTAAAGAACATAACTCATTTACTGACCAGTCTTTTGTACAGCTGCAAAAGCGTTAATTAGGGGATGAGGACGAGTTGTAAATGGCCATGTAAAAATTAATTATAGCTGTTTTTGGTAAATAAACACACAGAAGATCTTTGGGGAAAATAAATGCAAGAATAATGTAGGACATGGTCCCTTTAACAGTAATGTAATCATATGCTGCATCAGTGCACCCATAAATGTGAAACACCAGCAGAGAAGTCTTCTCTTTCTTCAAGAGCGAGAGAAGGATGCATGTAATTTATCGACAACCTCAGCTAGACTTCTTTAATAACCACACCCACCAGAAGTGCAGTCAGACACTTCCACAGCAGAGAGTGTAAACACGTTCTCCCCATTCACTCAGAGTGCAAAGCATGCAGTGATGCATCATAATGTATCTGAAGGTGGTGGTTCATCTACAGTAATTGAGCAGAATTCAAATTGATTATAATCTATTATAATAACATTTAATAATGAGTGCACTCACTACATCCTAAAAAATGGCTCTACAGGAAAGGCAAGGGTTGAGTAAAGAACTGTGGCCACTCAAAAAACCATTTGAATGCGTTCATAGTTCTTCAATGATACAAAATCTGTTGTAAAATCCAGTTTATATGTGGCAATGGAAGGGTTCTGCTTCTATTCAAAGTCCAGGAACCTTCTTTTTGCTGCTATGTAGCTTTATAGGTTTATGCATATAGATTCATAGAGCTGTGTTTAGACAAACAAACAGAGAGACAGACAGAAAAACAGTGTATAGGTTTCATTTGATGTATTACCTACTAAGTAAATTAACACATTTCTATAGGAATACACTATTAAATGAGTACAGAATAAGCAAATTAAGTTAAAAACAAAATATTCCCTAAATATTCACAATCAAATGTAAACTACTTGTACATGAACCATTATCTGTAAATTCCAGTTGCTCTATGTATGTATATAAGCAGGGGTTTGAACAGGGTGGGCAGGTCGAGTTTATCCAGCCTTTATTTGCTAGAAAACCCTTCACTTTGATGTGTGAGATATGAAACAAAAGACATGTTATACTACGACAGAGTGTAAATCTCATCAATTATTGATAAAATCTACCTCCTCTCTCTCTCTCTCTATCTATCTCTCTCTTTCTCTTTCTCACACACACACACACACACACACACACACATACACTGTACACAATGTAGCCAATACACACTGTAGCCAGTCAGTCTGTGAGAGTGGAAGGGCAGCACGCCTGTAGGCTCTCTGCTATTCCCTGTAGAGGAACACACACACACACACACACACACACACACACACACACACACACAGGCATGGAGGAGGATGAGAACAGAGATGGAAAGAGAAAGAGAGAGAGAGAGATTAAAGGACGAAGGCACAGGAATAACACACTGCTGGAGGAGAAACATGCAAAAAATGCAGTCACTGCTGTCAAGAAGCACTTGCAACTAAGGGTGGACAATATGGGGAAAACATTACAAATCTTAAAGCCATTTCACAATACGCAATGCAAATTGCCCAGCTCTGCTTGCATCAGTCTAGGGGTTTGTCCCACCTATATTAAAATATCTAAATACCTATATATAAAATATTAAGAAATAACTTACTGACAGTACAGATAGTACATTATTATGTGTTTTCTGTAGGTAAACTGCCTAGTTTCTGTATCTTCTTGCCGTTTACAGTATTTCACTGCTAATGCATTACTGTAACTTTCCCAACTCTGTGCTGGAATTGTGCTTTTTCCATCTTCCATCACAAGCAGTAACCAAGTGGAAAGTTAATTTAAACATCCACCTCACAATGCATCGCTTACTCAGCTAATCCCTCCGGAACTGAGCCCTGCCTTGGTGGTCTGAGCCCTGCTTTGGTGGTCTGAGAGAGAAGCCCCTTGCAGTTGGGGGAGGAGCTGAGAAGAGAGCAGCTCTGTGGTCATCAAGGTGTCTCTCAGCTCAGGCAACCAGTTGGCGAAGAACTGGCCCGTCTGGCTCTTTCTGTCTGACCTTTTGGAAATTTGCTTTAAATGGATGCATTTTGTTGAATTAGGCCCACCATTAACCACCCCTTAAGAAACAGGCTGCCAGATCTCGTCAAACTGGCTCACAGACTACGCCCCCATCCCAACAATGACTTCGACTGAGTAGATACAATTCACCTGAATTTTGATCACATGATTCATGAACATACATTGTATAGACAAACATACTGGGGTACACCTGTTGTGCAGAGTTTGGGCTAGGACACTTTCGTCCAGTGAAGCAATCTTAATGCTTAATGCTTCAGCATAACAAGACATTTTGGACCACGCCATGCTTCCTACCGTGTGGACACTGTTTGGTAAAGAACCTTTTGTATTCCAGCATGACTGTACCCCAGTGCGCAAAGCGAGCTCCATAAAGACATGGTTGGATGAGCTTGGTGTGGAAGAACTTGACTGGCCCACACAGAGCCCTGACCTCAACAGAGCCCTGACCTCCATTCCAGATGAACTGCTCATCCAACATCAGTGTCTGATCTCATAAATGCTCTGCAGAATGAATGGGCACTAATTCCCACGGAAACTCCAAAATCTTGCCTTTCAAGAAGAGTGGAAGCTGTTATAGCTACAAAGAGGGAACCCACTGCATATTAGAGTCTATGTATTTGAATGCAGTGTCATTAAAGACCCTATTGGTGTAATGGTCACACATCCCAATACTTTTGTCCTTATAATGTACATATAACCCTAGTTTCCGTATTCACCCTTGTGAAGTACTGCCTGTTTTGGTTCACCACCTTTTGGTTCTGTTTGTTCGTTGGATTTTACTGTTTTGCCTCAACTCTAAGACTTGATTCACTTGTATGATGGACAGATTTTTTCCCATAGGAGTGAACTCATGATTTTTAACTCATGCTTGTATTTGTTTTTTGTCTTCTGCTGCTTAACAGAATAAACATTTTTGCTGGTGTTACTCTGCACTTGGGTCTATTTCTGTTTAGTCCCTGATACAGACAAGCACTTGAGGACACTTTGTGTCTCTCAGGAATGGTTTGTGGAGCGTGACACGGCGTGACGTCAGTCTGGTGGAGATCTGAGTTAAACCACAGATCCACACGTCACAGCACGAGTCATGACTGCTGGAAATGAGGTTAATTTATAATAATACCCTACTGACCTGCAACCTTATACCTCAGCAGATAGGAGGAGGTAAATGGAGAGAATGAGCAATGTATGAGAGATAAAATGAAGAAAGGAGAGGGGGGAAATGACAGAGGAAAAAGAAGAGAGGGAGAGGAAGGGAGACAGGGAAAGAAGAAAAGACATGAGAAAAGGAAAGCAGGTATAGAGCAGAGAATAAGGCTAAAGGGGTGAGGGATGGGCGGTGAAAGGAGCGTGACAGAGAGAAAAAAGAAGAAATAAAGAGAGAGGAAGATGGAGACAAATACAAGAGAGGAAGAAAAAGGGGGAAAGGGAGAAAGGAGGAAGGATAAAGAAATAGCAGGAGTGAAGAAAGAAAGGAGAAACAGAGGTCTGAGAGAGAGAGAGAGAGAGAGAGAGAGAGAGAGAGCAGTAAACATAAAGAGAGAGGCATGGAGAGAGGGACAGAGAAGGAGAGAAAGAAGGAGGGAAAGAGAGAGAGGAGAGTGTGGAAGAGGAAGGGAGGACAGAAAAGAGAAGAGACAGAGATAAAGAGGGGGGAGAGTGGAAGCGGGAAAGAGAACAAGAATGCAAGGAGCAAGAGGAAACAGGTAGAGAGAGAGAGAGAGAGAGAGAGAGAGAGAGAAAGAAAGAGGAGAGAAAGAGAGAGGGAATGTGTGGGAGACATAGAGAGTGAGAGAGAGAGAGAGGAAGAAAGGGGAAAGAGGAGGAAGCAGAAAGAAAGGAGAAACAGAAGAATGAGAAACAGAGAGAGAGTGTGTGTGAGAGAGAAAGATATAGAGTGAGAGAGGGAGAGAGAAAGAGAGAGAGGGAGGAAGATCTCCAGGCTGCTCAGTCTCTCTCTAGCTCTCCTCCCGTCACGCGGCGGACTGTAGGAGCTCAGACGGCAGCAGGAGTGCGTCACGTGACCACCCGCGTCTCGCGCCTCTGTCTACCCCCCACCTCCACCTCTCTTTTCTTCCACCCATCCCACCCTCTCGACCCCCCCACCCTCCACCCTTCTCCGCCCCGCGGCGTCACGCCGCCTATTTCAGCGCGAGCGGCAGGTAACAGAGCGCGAGGACTGGAGTCTTTGATCAGAGAGAGATGCAGCAAAAGGAGCGGCCGCGTTCTCTTCTCGGTATGTGTGCGTGCGTCCGTGTGTGTGTGCGTGTGTGTGCGTATTGTCATCCAGTTTACGGTTTTACATCACGAGGGAGCACAATTGTTGCGCGCGCGAGCCCTTTGTTGCATTCACGCACCCGTTGTGTGTTTGTGTACACATGTGTGTGTGCACGTATGAGTGTGTGTATGTTTAGAATCAGAACCAGAATCATAATTCTGATTCTACACATAAACACACTCATACATGCACACACATAAATGTAGGTGTGCGTGCGTGCGGGTATGAGTATGTGTATGCGTGTGTTCGTGTGTGGGTATGTGTGTATGTGCATGTGTATGTATATATGTATGTGTGTGTGTATGTGTATGTGTGAGTTTGTGTATGTGTGTGTGTATGTATGTGTATATGTATGTGTGTCTGTGTGTGTATATGTGTGTGTGTATCTATGTGTGTATGTATGTGTGTATGTATGTGTGTATGTGTGTGTATGTATGTATGTATGTATGTATGTATGTATGTATGTATGTATGTATGTTTGTGTATATGTGTGTGTATGTATGTGTGTGTATATGTGTGTATATGTGTGTATGTGTGTGTGTATGTATGTATGTATGTATGTTTGTGTATATGTGTGTGTATGTATGTGTGTATGTGTGTGTGTGTGTGTAGTAATGGACGGGGTGCTGTATTTTTCTCTCTCTCCACAGCGGAACCGCCTCGCGCCTCTCTCCTTAAATGACCCGCTGGAGGGGCTCGCGCGCTCCCGCCCGGATCATGGCATGCGCTTCATCCCGCAGCTGGACACGCGCCACTGAACATGGGGCTCATCAGGGCCAGGAATGGCGGCGCTGAGGAGGAGGAGGCGCGCGGCGGCGGCACGGGGCGGAGGAGCACGCGGGACGGCGAGCTGGAGCGGGACGGCGCGCTGCTGCTGGCGGGCGCGGGTGCGAGGGTGGTGGACTTCAAGCGCGGCTCGCAGAACATCGGGTTGCTCGCGAAAACACCGCTGGGGTACACGCGCCCCGCCAAGAGGAACAACGCGCGCAAGCGGCGCATCCAGAACCTCATCTACGACGCGCTCGAGAGACCACGAGGATGGGCCCTGCTCTACCACGCGTTCGTGTGAGTAGACTAGTGCGCACACACACACACATCATCCAATCCTGCAACCTGTAAATGACAGAGAGAAAGAGGGAGACAGAGAGAGAAGGAGAGAGACAAACTGAGAGGACAAAAGAAGAGAGAGAAGGAACGTGAGAGAGAGAAAGAGAGAAAAAAGGAGAGAAGGAGAGACAAGAGGGAAGGAGAGTGGGAGAGTGGAGAAGAGTGAGTTTTTACACACTTTAAAGTTTACCTGTACAGTTTATGACAGTATAATACTGCTTCTTAACAATAATTATAATATATAATAGGACTTTATTTTTTATTCTTTTTAATGGGGATGTGTTCAAAGATCATCTTTCACTTTCATGGATTTTTCACTTCATTGAATTGGCAGATCTTCTCATGCTCTTCAGCTTCTTAAGAGCAGCTAAGAGAAAACTGATAACATTTATTTCTTCTTCCTCTGATTCCGGTATTCTCAGGGTTAAAAAGTGTGAGTCTTTATGTGGAGGCTTCACTAAAGATGTGAAAAATGAACTCAATGTGAAAAGACCTCAAGACAACCAACATTACACTATAATTAAGTCTCTGTTGGTGTTTTCTCTGCCACTTTGAGTTGCTCAAACTGGCAACTCAGTGTTGCCTGTGTAAATGAACAGGTGTTGAGTTTCATTTAGTGGCTCAGATCAAGCATTTGCACAGCTGGAATGTAAAAATCTGATAGATTATATACTGATAAACCTTTCAGAGCTTTCTGTACCTTTCCAAACAATGGAGTGGTTCAGCCTATGATGTTCGTAGAATTCGTATGTATGGATGGTATAAAGGGTCTAGAAGGGCATAACCTTTTTCAAAGAAAAGTTAAAATCAGGTTTAGTCTTTGGCACCTGCATCGTTTTACTTGGTGTTCACACATAACTCGAAGCTGATTATTTTGGACTCCAGGACCAACCGACAGGTACCACCAACAGGTCATAAGATAAATAAGAACTGCTAACAGGTGGGCTGATTTTCCTCTAGCCCAAGCAGCAGAATTACACAGCCCATTTGTGGTTCTGTGTCAAAGCATTGTAATTCTATTGTATTTATCCAACAAAGTCAGATACATCCAAATTGTGACCGTGGAGAGAAATTAAATGTTTAATGCAAGTTTTCATTTGCTTCATAAAAAGCTATATGGATTTATTAGTCCCAATACAGTGTTGGTAATGTAACAGCTGTGCAAAAACATTAGAAATGTTTGTGACATACATTCAGGAGAGATAAAATGTGCATATTGTAGTGGATGTGATCAGTAGGTGCCAGTTAGTTCATGTTATCAGTTCATCGATGTAGTTGAGGAGGGCCTCTCAAATGTGGTGCTGAAGCATGTGAGATATCGATAGGTTTTATTAGCCATTAGTTACAGGTGATCTCTCCCATCCAGTGTTGTGACTGGCCACTACACCCTTGCCCAGGAGAAAGATTTTCTCCAAGCGTGTCGGGCTGTCCAATAATATTGTGTTAGTGGCAGTTTGAAAAATTCAGTAGCACTTCACGTGACCTGGAGGAACACATGCTGGCCTTCACAGTGCTGGTCACCCTCGTGAGTCATGTTGGGGAGAAAAAATGTAAAAAATGATGCATTGCTGCTTATACACACCAGGGTTTCCATTAGACAGTAATTACAGTTTTTTTTGCTATGACATGTCTTGCTGTGGCCATCCTTATACTCTATTGTATATACACTTTATACTGCTGACATGAATGTGCCCAGGGCCTCTGCTGTCTCAGGATTATTCTCCATCTCGAGTTCCATCAGACTAGTGTTACTTTAGTGCAGGTGAACTCTGCTACTGTGTGATTGGACCAAGATCAAAATCACATGGCACATGCAGTTGGAGGACAATAAAATATGGGGCAGGGTGAAATAGTGGCGGGGGATATCATAGTTATGTTTTCCTGAACCATGATCCAAGACCGTAGACGTTTCAGAACCGTCACACTCCTAATTTATAAAGGTGCTTCTGTAATGGCTCTGCTACCAGTTTAGTTGTCTGTGGTTCTGTAATAAGTTCTGCAGTGGATCTGTCCATGGTGCTGAAATATTGACCTCTAACTGCTGCAAAGCACATTGACACTATCTCTGCAACAAGTTGGGAGAAAGTATGTAAATTAGATCCGAAATGTCTAGAGATGCCTGTGGGTCTGAGGTTGTGGGCGTTCATGTGAGCCAAAAGCGCAGAAAAACAATTACATAAGTGACCCGCATTTTAGTAAACGCACACACATACACATCCTGGGGGGCATAAGAGCATGTTTGTGTTAGTTAATTGGAAGAGCTTCATTACAGAGGATCAGAGAGCAGATGGATAACTTTCCTCGAGCCAAAAAACAAGTCTAACAACTGCATCTTTCTCTATTAACACACACACACACACACACACAGACACACACATACACACACACACACACACATACACATTTTAATAATAATAATAATAATACATTTAATTTATATTGCACTTTACAGGCTTTTCTTAAAACATGTCACAAGTCAATATTCTACCCAACAGTAAATTCTCCTTCACACACTGCTATTGTATCCGCCACAATACAGTCCCATATTTTCTTAAACTGCACATTATGTTCTGTATAAAATTCCACACATTTATGCTTACTCACGCACACACATACACACTGACAGTCTTACTCAGACCCCATTAGCTGTTTACAGGAATACAGGATGTGGTCAAACATCTGCCGCATAGGACACCCTTCGCTTTTAATGAGTGTGTGTGTGTATGTGTGTGTGTGTGTGTGGTTTCCAGTATTACAATTAGGCTTTTAACCTGTTTGCTTGTGTGTGTGTATGTGTGTGTGTGTGTGTTTGTGTGTGTGGGTGTGGTGCACCCTCTCTCCAAGAATGCAGTGAGGCTTTTAACCAGTCTTAGCTGAGGTTACGTCTCACCATGTTAATGTGAATAATTGATCATGAAATGTTCATGCACTAAAATGCATTAGTGTTTTGCGATGCACTTGCCTGAAGTGTGGTGATTTGACTGCATGAGCGATGGAATGTCGGAACTGATTATTAGTGACTATAATAACAAATATTATTAACAATCTAATGAATTGTAGTAATATTCAGTACAGCATACACTCACTTTCCGGTCACAATGAAATTCTCCGGCAGTTTTCCTAGAAATTCCAAACCTTGGTGTATTGTCTTTATTGTCAGTGTGTAAAAAGCCTCACATTTATGTGTTTGGTATGTTTTTAGTAGTTCCAACAGTTGCACGAAAGGTATACTGTGAATTCTGCAAAATAATTAGATTTATGCAGATCACACTGTGGTGACGTTGTACTCAGATCGCCAAGTTGTGAAATTTTGAGAGATTTATACAGATTCACCACTACGTTTTTAAAACAAAGCTTCCTAAATGGTTCTGGGACATGTGATTTGGCAATAATTTGGTGCATTTATGAAGGTTCTCATCACACATGCTCATCTCATTCACACATTTCATTTACATTTACAGATATATACAGTTGAGGCCTGCAGTATATAGTGATGTGTCCCCAGGGTCCAGCAGGAGTCTCAGAGGATGTTCTTTTGCATTGTATTGCAACGTAAGGCTAATTATCAATGTACTCATGGGAGTGGGCAGCACACAGCAGACGGGAGTGGTGCTACACTGACCTACACATGTAGAATATATCACCTATATACTTAAAATAATCTCCAACTAAACTACATGTGAACAACATGCAAACTGCGTTCTTCAGGGCAGCAGAGATAATGAGTGCTCATGGCTGTGACAATTCGCCAAATAAATGCTAACCCAAAAATAAACACTCTGTTATTGATTTCTCACTTTGTGTTGAAAAAGGTCACAAATTACTTTGTAGAGAAATTAAGAAAACCTGATGGCCATACCTGATACATTGCTTCAGCAGAAAATTATGTATTGTCAAATATTTGATGTCAGGAGCAAGACCAAATGTTTAAGTTGGATTAAAAGGCATCTGCTAAATGCTGTAAATGTAAATGTAAATGTAAGTTGCAGATAGGAACAGGAAAAAGAATAGCACTTTTCTGTGGCAGTGGGCTAAAATATTGGTCCCTTGCTGGCCTCTTTTCTGTAGCCTCTTCTGCAGGCCCCCTATATTGACTCTATACATTCTTATAGCAATATATATCAAATATCAAAATAAAACTCTGTTATCAAATTACCTACGCTGTGGGACACAGTGGGCTCTCTGTGTGTGAAATGCTGTATGTTGTGCTGCTAGCGAGAAATGAGGGTTGAAAGAGGAGGAGTGAGAACCCCCTCTTGTGAAAACAATTCTCTGCCCTCCACCTAGATTGCTGTGCCAGGAAAAAAACACCAACACTCCTGCAGCTTTTATGATATCCAAACTTGTGCACAACTGCTACAATTTATATTGCCGTTTTAACTCAGTAAAACACTTATACACAAACGCATACACATTCCCCCAATGTTATTAAAGGACAAAGAAAGAATATTGCACAGTTCAACTGAGGGAACTTTGAAACAGGTGGAAATTGCCTGGGCTACTGTGGACAGGGATCAGAGTACCTTCTGATGAGTGTCTTTTGAAAGGTTCTTTAAGGAAACAAAAGTGGTTCATCTTTGGCATCATTTCAAATAACTCTTTTCTGCACTTTGATTTTTAAGAGCGTAGTAACAGCAGACATTCATGAAAGCTGATGTCAGGCAGAAAGCACATACTTTTCCTCCATGCTGTGACATATATTTGAAACACGGAAACAGACGCTGCGTCTGAAATCGCATACTACTTGAGTAGGTACTACATTTGAATTTGAACGTACTGTTCTACCATTAAAAATTCTATATAGTATGAATGAGGGTAGTCTGAATGGAATTCGGACGTACTACATCCGCTGTGTTGATGTTGTCACGTGTCATGTGTTGTCACAACAGCGCGAAAATTTCAAGTTTAAAAAAAATGTAAAGGCATTTTCTCACAAGTGTAATTTAACCACAGTGAACAACGTTTTCCTTAAGGTACTTACACTGGAAAAGAGCCGCGCCTCCGTTATCCGCCATTTTTCGAATATGACGTCGCCTCTCCCGCTGCCTTATGGGATAGTGCAGTGTCCATCCAATGCCTACTACAGAATTCGGCCGGAAGCAGTTGGTCATCCGGCTACTTCTCGCCTACTGTTTTTTGAATACTATGAATTCGGACGTACTACTCGCCTCGCATACTGTTTTTCGCATACTATGTAGTAGGGAAGTATGCAAATTTCAGACGCAGCGAGAGTATTTGTTGGGGGTGCAAGATGTCTCTGATTGGATGGAGAGATGGGAGGGCCGGGAGAAACGTGACATTATTGGTTTGGTGCACGGTGATGTACTCAAAACCCAGGAGAGGTTTAAGAGCATTTTCACACTCAGAACCAATTCTGGCCTCGTTTGGAGGGGGTGGGGCTCATTAGAGCAGGCTTGTTTTTGTACAGTAGAACTGAATTGTGAATCAGTTGTTGTATTATAATATTTCTTTGGTGGGGTTCTGACATCAGTGGTTACTGGGTATGTGGCATCTTTGTCCCCTTACCCATCACTGGGAATTATGAATGCTCACAAAATGGACATTGTATTGCTTGACATCCAGTTACCGGGGGTGGATAGCTTTTAAGCTCATTTGAAGCGAAGCCCAGTTTTGTTTTTATCTCTTTTAGGGGACCAAGGGAGGTCCTCTGGAAATACTCTCTAGGGAAACAGCCCCATGTGGGGCAAATATCAAGACACTTTAAACAAACATTACAGCAAAAAGAATAACATTTTTCTTTGAAAAAATGTGATATGATGACTCAGAACATAAACTAACAAGGGAAAAAATATGCAAGCATTGATTTCAGTTTGACTTTAACACTAAGCAGCAGTGTCTTCTTCCAGAATTCAGGTGGCAGAAGCAAAACCTCAGAACTTAATTTGGATTCATTTACATTTACATTTATGGGATTTAGCAGATGCTTTTATCAAAAGCAACATCCATTCCCTAACTACAGGAGACAGTCTCCCTGGAGCAGCTTGGGGCTAAGGGTCTTTCTCAGGAACCCAAACCATATCAGTCACTCCCCAGTCCATATAACAATGCTGCAACAAATAACCCATTTAGAATGAACTGTTTGCTGATATATCTGTCTATTTAATCTATGGCACTTTTGCCCAGTCCCTTCATATTAAAATGATAATGAGATTCACAGCCTGGACTGATTGTTAAATGAGACGCAATACAGGGCAGCCAATTAGAACAGACATTATTTAGGCACATAACCAAAAAATTACCTAAATAATAAAGAGAATGTTATATAAAACCAAAGAGGAAGAAATAAAACAAGACAAATGTAGAATATGGGCATTTAATCTCAGTAAAGACAGTCCTCATGAGAAATATCTGTAATGTTTCAGACCTAATAAACTCTGCTAATTTGCTGGAGTGCTTGTTATCTGAGAATGGTCAGTGCACTTCACTCACAGTGGCTATTTCTGTGATTCATGATGTCACTGACTAGTGCTGATTTCCTGATATACTTTGATGTTTGTATTTAGGAATGACTGATTTCAAGAGCTGATTATAGCTGGAAATGTGTCCAGCTAAATGTGCATATGTCACTAAATGTGCAAAACTGCGATGCTTTCTTGATTAAGAATAAATTACACAAAACAAGTGTGAGTGTGTTGATATACACACTTATAATCCCATCATTATTGGATTTCCACAGTTATCTAGTTCAAACTATGAAAAACACATACTCACATTTGAGGCTATAGTTTCAATTAGTCAGTGGGGGGAGGGGCTTGGTTTATTGATAGTTCTATAATTGTTGACAGGGGAGTTTGCTTGCCTCATTTGTGTGATGCCAGGTCTCCATGAAAGCTTGGAAGGACAGATGATTGGCTATTGGCTATTTTTAAGTAACTATTTTTGAGATCAGTGGCTATTCTTAAAACATTCAGGGCTGTAGGCCCTGATTCCCAGGCCTATCGACACCACTGTTAAAGCCATTATTGGATTTTCAGGAAAACCTATAAAGAGAACTGGATTTCACCTCAGTAATTGGGTTTTTCAGCACATGTACACCACCCTCTGATTTCATTCTCTTTACATTGCTAAGGTACAGTAAAGGCGTATGTTGTGTATTTATCAAGAAATCTGATTACTAGGTTACTGGTGTAGACTTGGACTGTTCACATTATCAGATGTGTTGGAAACGTGTTAAATAAAATATTGTATTCAAAATGTTCTCTTATTACTTGCATGTAAACACACAGTAAACTGTGCAGTCGGACAGTCCAGCCAAGGGTGACCATGGCATCGACAATTTCATTATACTGTCCCAGTCAGTGCAGCAAGTGTGGATGGGTGTTTTGGGTTCTGCAGTGTGTGTTTATCTTGGTAGTACGTGTGTATGCAGCAGTAAAAACAGTATGCGGCATTAGCATTATGCTAAATTAAAATACTGTGAAGTGATTTTCTGTTTTAATATTTTGGTTAGAAGGTTAGAGGAATCCAGATCAACAGTTAGAAGAACAAAGATTTATTCCTGCCTTCTTGGTTCACTCCATCTGTTGCATGGATGTGTTGCATTTAGGGCTGTAATGATATACGATACAAAACCGAAAGTGCATTAGACCTTTGTACTTATAAAATGTTAAAGGCTCTGAGAAACTCAAGACACATTTAACTGGTTCTTTTGTAAAACTCCTGTTCATTTGTTGTGACTGTTTGAGATAAATCACAGTCCCATATGATCACATTCAGTAGATCACATTTACGCATTTTTTATAGAACTAATTTACATTTACAGCATTTAACAGACACTTTTATCCAAAGTGACTTCCATTCCCTAACTACAGGGGGCAGTCTCCCTGGAGCAAGGGTCTTGCTCAGGGATCCACTGGTGGTATACTGAAGGTAGAATTCGAACCCATGACCCCTTGGTCCAGAGGCAAGTATCCTACCCACTGAGCTACCACCACCATGTCTCTAATACACATTTTTATGAATCTGCTTCATGACCGCGATGACACAGGGTGGTTAATTATTATCAACAGCCGTCTTCTTATAAACACTGATTGTAGGGTCTGCAATTTGTCTTTTTCTTTTAAAAATAACAGCAACACAGTGAGTCGTTGTTGCATGAGCTTATTTGCCAGTTGCTTGCAACACAGTAATCAGATTTTCTTCTGATTAGCTGGAGGTGCATTGGAGTATCAAGTGTAAAAGCATGTAGTTAAAATTGAATCGGATTACAATGAGAAGATACATCTGAAAAAAAAAACAACTTAATTTGATAATTCTCTGTTATTATTTAACTACAAAGATCCTATTATAAGATTCTATTACAGCTAAGGGAGTGAAAGAGAGAGTAAGGGAGAGAGAGTCTGGTCGGTAAAGATAATCAGGCAGCAAACTGCAGCGTTTGTGTAACAGTCTGAATCACACTCAAGTCTCCTTCATACACACATGCACACACACACACAGACATACACACTCTCCTCATTAATAAACCAATGCTGTGTGAGGTAGCTGAAGGCGACACCACTGTCAGACTCATCAGCCTGCAGGAATGCAGAAGCAGAATGGAGAAAAAGGCCTCAGCTCAGCGGCACTGTTCTTTTTTTAATCAGCCTCTAACCACCACTAATATGTGAGTGTGTGTGTGTGTGTGTGTGTGGATGTGTGTGGGTGCATATGTGTGAGACTGCAGCCGATTAAACGAATGCTATGAATTTCAAAATGCGTCGAAATGTGAGTTGACTGTCAAACCGACTGGGTTTGGCTCCTGGCCAAATGGCTGAGAGTACTTTCTGTGTGGAGTTTGCATGTTCTCAGTGTGTCTGGATGGGTTTCTGCTAGGTTCTCTGGTTTCCTCCCACAGACCGAAAACATGCATGTCAGGTGAATTGGAGATGTGGAACTTCTGTGTGTGTGTGTGTGTGTGTGTGAGTCTGGTCTATAATTTACTGGTGATGTTTCTCTGCCTTTCGCCGCATGACTTTCGCTGTTGGGATAAGCTCCGGCCCCAAAAGATTTTTATTTTAAGTCATTTGGGACCATTTATATAGTCTTTTCACCGTGAAACTTTGATACAGTGTACATGGTGGCTTATTTTTAGGACTTGAAAATGAAGAAGATGAAGACTTTGTTCTGACCAACAATACACAGATGTGAAATATTTTTTTTTGTAAATGCAATGGTTCTACATAGAACCGAGAACACCATTTGAATGCATAAATAGTAAATAATAAATTTGTCTGGTTAAATAGGTCTTCTCTCCTGTAGTAAACAGCTTTCTATAGCACCAGAACAGTCAAAGTGCCTGTACTACTTTGTTTGCAACAGTCTGATGTTATAATTTAGACCTAACCGCAGAGCAGGCTAAATCTGCCTTCATGGATTCATTCATATTCCCAGTCAAATTGCATGCTTTTTGGGATGAAAAAAGTACACATTCTCTACAGGGAGCACACCTAAATATGGCATTTTTGCACATTTTAACACACAGTGTCTGTTTTGCTGAGTCAATATAAAATATGTCATAACTTTTGCAAAGTAGTCATAATTTTGCAAAAATATAATTATTTAACAGACTTAAGGCAGCTGCTACCTACAGCTACTCAAAAAGGTGATGCATTTGCAGGAAATCTGTTTTTTTTTGGCTTTGATCACTAGAGTGCAAACATGCCAAGTCACCACACACAGACATTTGGCACAGGAATTGTGTTTGTGCGTTGTGTATCCTGTGTGTGTGTAATGAGCTTGGGGAATCTCCAAGTGTCTCCTGTGTAAGCTTCATTACCCACCACCCAGGCAAGATTGTGATCCCTAACCCCTCACTGTGTGTGTGTGTGTGTGTGTGTGTGTGTGTGTGTGTGTGTGTGTGTGTGTGTGTGGGTGTTTTTGGGCGCAACAGGGCAAAAAGACACACACACACACACACACACACACACACATGCATGCACAAACATGCATACACACATGCATACACAAACCCCATATTGAGTGATGGCACCAGTTAAAGGAGTTTCCCTCATGCATTTTCTCACCTCTACTGACTGTATGTGTGTGTGTTTTGTGTGTGTGTGTGTGTGTGTGTGTGTATGTGTAAAGCTCTTTATGGCTCTCTCTCCACAAGACATCCTTTTGCACAGCAATCTGATACAGCTCATTAGATCAACTCTCGAAGCCTCTCAATATAATATCACACTCAGTAACAAGCAAACACACACACACACAACACACACACATACACACACACTCATTTGCAGTTGCCCACGTGCACTCCCGGGTGTTAGGCCTTTGACCTCTCTCTCTTACTGTAGTTAGTTTCTCTGCCTTCTGAGACAGGGTCATGTGACATGTTGCCACGGTAACATTTCCATGTGGAGTGGAGGAGGGCTGCTCGAGTCTCTTCTGACAAACACACACACATATATACATATATGAATATACACACACAAACACAATGCACACAGCTTGGGTATTTCTGAGATGTTTGTGTCTCTGTTGCTGTTGAAGCGTTTGTGTGTGTGTGTGTGAGTGTGTGTGTGTGTGTGCGTGCGTGCGTGTTTTCCTTCAAAATCATGATACAGGGATATGCACCATAGACTCTTCTGTTGCTCAGCAACTGTACCAAATTAGATCAGAGCTAAAACCAAGCAAGTATGTTCAACCTACACAGAGAGAGAGAAGCCCCTGTGTGTGTGTCTATGTGTGTGTGTGTGTGTGTGTGTGTCTGTGTATACATATATTTATGAACATTAAAACCAATGACAGGTGACTTAACATTGATTATCTCAGAGGCACCAAAGGTGTGATATATATTTTAAGCAACCAGAGAACAGTCAGTTCTTGAAGTTGATATGTTGGTTACAGGACAAAATGGGCAAGCGTAAGGATCTGAGTGACTTTGACAAGGATCGAAACTGTGATGGCTAAACAACTGGGTCAGAGCATCTCCAATTTGGCAGGTCTTGTGGGGGGTCCCAGTGTAACAAAAATATTCCAAGGACGGACAACCAGTGAACAGGCCTGAGGGTCATGGAAGCCTAAAGCTTACTGATATGCATGGACGCAAAGCCTAGCCAGCCTGGTCCAATGCCATAGAAGAACTGGGGCAGCTGGTAGGCTAGTGGTTAGGGTTCGCCCTGCGATCAGGAAGCTTGATTCCCAAGATTGCTAAGCACCTCTGAGGTACCCTGAGCAAGGTACCGTCCCCACACACTGCTCCCCAGGCGCTGGCTGCCCGGTGCTCCACTTGGTGAATGGGTTAAATGCAGAAGAAGAATTTCGTGCTGTTCACACTGTGTGCTGTGGTGTGTTCACGTATGACCGAATGATCACTTCACTATTTAACAGCAGTCTGTAAGTGTCTGTGGTTTGAGAACACCAGTTGCTCAAGTTTACAGAGAGGAATGATGTCCCATTCTTGTCTGAATTAGAATTGTAGTTGTTTAACTGTCTTAGGACCTCTTGTGTCGTAATTTGCGTTTTATGATGCTGCCGGCAGGCCAGTTCAGTACCTGGACCCTTCTTCTATGAAGCCATGATGCTGTAACTGATTCAGTATGTGGTTTGGCATTGTCATGTTGTAAAACGAAAGGTCTTCCCTGAAAGAGATGTTGTCTGGATGGGAGCATATGAAGCTGGATATACCTTTCAGCACTAATGATGCTTTTCTAGAAATGCAATCTGTCCATGATACATGCACTACTGCACCCCCATACCATCAGAGATGCTGAGTGTTCACAACAAGCTGGGTGGTCCTTCTCTTTAGTCCGGATGAGATGTTTTCAAAAAGAATCTGCCACAGTCCGTTTTAAATGAGCTTTGGCCCAGAGAAGACTTCTGGATCATGTTCACACACGGCTTCTTCTTTGATTGAGAGAGTTTTAACTGGAATATGCAGATATCATTGCGAAATGTGTTCACTAACCGTGTTTTCTGAAAAAATTTCTGGCCCATTTAATGATTTCCATTACAGAATTATATCTGTGATGCAGTGCCGCCTAAGGGCCTGAAGATCACGGACATGCAGAATGGTTTTTTGCCCTTGTCCCTTACACACAGCGATTTCTCAGAATCTTTTGATGATGTTCTGTACTGTAAATTCAACCTCTTTTCAATTTTACACAAGAACTTTTTTTCTGAAATTGCTCCACTATTAATTGACTCTGTATAAGCAGGATTGGTGATCATCTGCCGTCCTTTACTTCTGAGAGACACTGCCACTCTAAGATGTTCTTTTTATACCCAATCATGTTACTGACCTGTTGCCAATTGACCTAATTAATTGCAAATTCATTCAACTATTTTGAACCACTATCTTTTGAACCAACCTTTTTGAGACGTGCTACGCTGATAAAATGTAAAAAATTCAAAATGAGCCAATATTTTTGATTGAATAGCATGTAAAAATGTCAAAATTCAAAATGAGCCAAAGTTTTTAATTAAATAGCAAAATCTCATTTTCAACATTTGATATGTTTATGTTCTGTGAATAAAATAGAATCGGGGTTGGAAATATCTATGTTTGTCTGTGTGCGTGTACTGTATATATGTGTATATTTACATTATATAGTGTGTGTAACCTAATTTTCACAGAATGAGAAGTATTCGTTCTCTCTCCCTACTCTCTCTCCATCCCACTCTCGCTAGGTTTGTAGCTCGGTTTGCATTTGAAGGTCAAGAGGATGAGCTGACCTTCTGTGAGGGAGAGGTCATCTCATTAATAGAATATGTAAATGAGGAGTGGGGTCGTGGCTGCCTTAACGGTCTCACTGGACTTTTCCCTCTGAATTTTGTCCAAGAAGTTCCATCGTCAAAAAGAAAACCTTCAGCGGATTCGTCTGGTATGTATTTATACTATTTGTCTTGTATGAACATGTATTTAAAGTGTTTGTAAAATGAGTTCCAATGTTTGGTTGAGACAGTGAGGCTGTAGGAAGTGTTGATTTTCTTCTCTTTTTTTCTCCGCAGTGCCCAGTGTGTGTGTGAGAGAAAGCCAGTCAGGCAGAGCCATGTTTGATTTCATTCCTGAGTCTGAGGATGAACTCTGCGTCAAGGTGCGTACACACCCATGTGTGTGTGGTGTTTGCTTATTTATAAAGTGAATTGGGTAGTTTTTGACTTTGGGGTCATGGTATGATGTTCATTTAATAATTCTGAAGGACAAACATACCTAATAAATACATTATATACCCTTTTTTTAATTAAATAATGTTAAATAATGTTTGGGTGGCTTCTCTCCTGGAAAGTGACAGGATAACATTTTAAACCTTTGAAATTGTATTTGTCAATATATATGAGAATAAAAACATTTATTTTGTGAATTTGGAGTTTTTAATAGAAAAATATGGTTTTGTCTTGGAGCTCAGTGAAGTGGTCTTCCTGAAGGCACATTGCCCTGCGGATTCCAGTGCTTCCCCTGCTTTAACACACCCACAGCAGCTCAGTGTGGGGTTGCTAATAAGCGGATTAGTTGGATCAGGAGTGTTGGAGCAATAAAAACACTCATATTTTGCTGTGCAGTGTGCCTCTCACACAGGGGTCCTCGATTTCGGTCCTGGAGGGCCAGTTTGGTGATTTCCCCGCTCAAACCCGCCTGTTTATTGCCAGGTTTAGTGAGTGTGTCTGAGGGGCGGTACAACCAAACTTTGTTGGACATCGGCCCTCCGGGACATGATCTGGGGAAACCTGGTGGGGAAACACCGTTTAAGGTTGTGACAGGCAGAATTGCTGAAGGACGCTTCTTTTCCATTTTGCTCTTTTTAAATTTCCCTCATCTGGTAACCGTAAGCTGCTGCTCAGCTCTTCGGGAACTTAACTGAAGCCATTTGGCTACAGATCAAGCAAAGTCAAGGAAAAATTAAGTTTAATTAAACTGTTTGGATGTACATGAGCGAGTGAAATTTATGGAGAATCTTGAATTGGTGTGTGGCGTGGTTTGGCTCTAAAATACAAATAAGCTGCAAGTTGTTTCCAAAAACTGGGACCTGCGCAGTAGGGGGAAATGTAGTGTGACTGCTATTGCTATTTGCATTTATTTCTGTTCATTCCATAAATTGTATTGTATTGAATTCCTAGTACAGGAGTTCCTCGACTCACGACACAGATCCGTTCCTTCGGCAGCGATGTAACACAAATCTGGGTCTTAGTCGAAACACACCCTAACCTAAGTCACAGCTATCCTAACACAGTTGTACAGTCATAACACAACTAAGCCACAGGAAAAGGAAAACTCCCTCACTCATACGCTGCTTTACTGCGTGTTCTTCCACCGCGCACAAGCAAACTAGTTCACCCACATAGTCCGTAAGTACGAGGCTAACGGTGTACGCGGAGTGAGAGTGAGCGTTGTAAACTCGAAATGTCGTATGTCGAGACCTCTTGTATACACAGACTATGTAACATGCTCAATTTGTATAAATCATCCTATAGATCTTCATTAGTGTCCAGTTCCTGATTACTGTTTATTTATTACATTTATTTTTTCATTCTGAATCCAGCAATGTGATTGTGTTTAAAATCTTAACACACACCGTTAAATGACCCTGTTGCATCTGCTACACTCGTACCAGTGCAACTTATTACCATGTTGTAATTGCCGTGCTGAGAATAATATCTGCTTTTCTGGGGGTCCCATTGCGTTGATTGAGGGTAGTGGGAGCTGATGGACTACAGTCAGTAATTCAAAACCTTTGTGTTGTGCACCTGTATATGGAAGGTGCTTCGGATAAAATACCTACTAACTCTAGGTAGAGGGTAATAAAATGTCTGGGGAAACCTTTGGCCCTTAGTGGTCTCGGAAATGTCTGGGTTAATGTATAGTTGTAGCTATTTTACTGTATGTAAAGCTTTTCAATGAGTAACTGTGTGTTTGCGTGCACAGGTGGGGGATGTTGTGTGTTCTCTGGAGGAGGTGGATGAAGAGTGGTTTTTGGGGGAATTTGGTGGAAAACGTGGCTTTGTTCCAAAAAGCTACATCCAAGTGCTTTAAAACTCTAAAACTTCATGGCGATGGATGCAGCAATGACTGGATAAGGATGTTTACATGTGAAAAGAATTAGACGTCACCCAGTGTGTTCACCTGGAGGCCTCCTGCCTAAATGTATTCCAACACAATCAAACTGACCAGTGTTGTAAAACACGTCACTCTGTTGGTTTGCCTTTTAATGTATTTTCATGTACTAGACCTGTTTCATTCACTCGTACACTGATATTTTATTCCTGTTTCAAAGTCAACTGATGATGCTATGCTGTTGGAGACTTATCGGAATGTAACTGGACTCTAAATGAGGACATAAGACTTAGTTTTGTTTTTTTTTAACACTTTTACTGACTGACACTGATAGATTGCAGAAGCATTTAGTTTCATTAATGTATTACTTGTATACATTTTTACTTACAGAGGATCATTTGTCCTAATGTAGACTAAGCCTAGTCTTGGACCAAATTTTACTGTGAACAGTGATTGTTTTTTCATTGAATTTCCTTTGCAGTCTCAGACTGAACTTAATCTGGGACAACAAACCAAATTAAACTGAGATTAATTATTGTAATGGTGTGTGTTTGTATTTTCTTGTCCACATCATGTACACATCTATGCTTACAACATCGCAGATGCATTTATTATACATTATTTAGTCTTAATTTTACTTTACACTGAAAGTAGCTCTCTCATCAGGACAAATATGAAGTACTGATTTTTTTAAGCTTTTTTTAAAGCTGCACAAGTGCTATAATTTAGCCTTGATTTACTATAAACAGTCATGAACACTACAATTAAACAGATTTTCTACATTTGCATGTTACCTAATATTTTGTAAAGTTGTTAAAAAAAATTCAGTATGTTACCTTTATTAGATACAAATACCAACCTGATGTAATGTAGATCACCAAACAAGTGTTAAGATATTTAACAAGCTATTAAGTGATGAAACAGTTAACGATTGCATTTAAAGTTAAAGGACAGTCTAGAGTTTGACTCTGCATCACTACAGAACCAGTCAATAAGAGTCAGACTTGCACTGTTACAGATTTTCTTATCTTGTAAAGGAAACTGGTTTAATTTGACAGATTTTCATTTATAGTTGTTTACTCAAGGGCTTTCCAGAGTTTAGCAAGGAGAAAAATCTGCAGTTTATGAAATAAGTGGTAAGTGATAACCTCTCATTTGCAAAAATCTTTGGTTGGTAGTGTATAGTCTATATTTTTATTAAAAGACACAACATCTGTTAATTCTACATGTTGCATTTCCTTAAACAGGGTTTCTGGAGACTACCCCAGTGGTTATAGGGCGAAAGGTGGAGAAACACCTTGGACAGATCACCAGCACATTACAGGGTAGACACACACACTCATTCACCCAAGGGCAATTTGGCATCTCCAGTTCATCTGATGTGAATGTCTTTGGACTGTAGGAGGAAAATGGAGCCTCTGACAGAAACCCATGTACCCGGGAATCAAACCCAGGACCTTCTTTCACTGTTGTGGGGTACCTGGATTGACTTGTGAGGCATTTTCTTAAAAGCTGATTGTTCCTAATTTGTGGTGCCTAGAAAAAAGTTCTTTAATGAAAAAAATCAGGAGGGTTTCACTTCTGATTTACTTCCCAGGCCATACAGTCCTTATAGTGCAAAAGCTGCAAAGAACATTTGGTGTTTTTAGTAATTCCACCAGAAAAGTATTTGCATACATATAATACCAGTCAGCCTATGCAAGCTTGCTCCCTGCTGTTTACACTGATACACCATTAATGTAGAAAATAATAAAATACAAGAAAAATGTATGCCAGGAAATGGCCTCATTAAACTTTACACAAACAGATGGCATGGGGTGAATCTACTGCTAATAGTAATAAACTGCCCTGAAAGGGCGAGATGAACTCAGGATATTTCTCAACTGTCTTGCAAATAAAGATATGATTCACAGCTGACCTCTGAAATAGTATTTCACACTGTAGCTGTAGCTGACTGCTCACTGTTCCAGGCTCGGTAAATGTACTGCTCTGTATGTGGAGACAGGACAGGGACTGCCAGATTACAGTGTACTGTCACCTTAGTGCTGTGCTGTTGTATGTAATCAGAGGCAGACACTGACGCATTTTCTCTTCAGGTCCCATCTATCAGAGCCCACAAGTCACACACACACACATCAGTCTTGCGTCAGTGACCAGCTGGGACACCACAGTGCTGGAGTCAGCATGAAGGTGAGTTGTTGCCCTTGTTGCTGTTTTTCAAAAGGTTTTCAACTGCTGTGATGAGGTTCTTATTTTTAGACCTCTAGTGGCAAGACAGTCTTAACAGTAGGTTGGCAAATTTTACGGATTGATCAACAGCAAACAAAACTGTGGATGAGCTGGAACTGGAGTTTCTGCAAACACGAGAATTCTGGTCCATCATTTGTTCCATCGACCTGTACCATATAATGAAATAGACCAGCTTTGGGGTTATATAGCCATTAGCTTTCAGGCTTTATCTACAAAAGGCTGTTGAATTCAACACTCCATTCAGTTCAGCTAAAGATGCAACATTTCAGTGAGTCATTCCTGACCTTTTGGTTTAAATGTTAGCAACGATTCCAGGGAAGAAGCACACCATTGCTGCTTCATTCACTCTGTTCTGTGATTTTTTTCCTGTACTCATTTGTTTTGGAAACATCTCTTTTTGGGAGCATACTGTAGATGCTTCAATGCTTTGTAGATGCTCAGCTTGTGATAAAAACACTTAACTGGACAGTCCCTGTAACTAATGATTGTAAGTCACTCTGGATAAGAGTGTCAGCCAAATGCCCCTTCCCCCCTCCCAATGCATTCTGGTGCCATCCAGTGCACACACACATGATGTAAAAAAAATGTGATTCAGACCAGGCCATCTTCATTTTCACTACACTTGAATCCTTTTAAGGGAAGGCCTAGACAAAAAAAAATGTTAAAATGTCACATTTGAACACTACTGCCCACACATTCAGCACATCAACACAGCATTGTGTTTGCAGGCATGTATTTAGCATAGCATACTTAAGTAAAGAGGCCCCTTGTAGTCATGGATGAACACACCACAGCACACAGTGTGAACAATGTGAAATCCTTTTTCTGCATTTAACCCACTTACCAAGGGAAGCAGCCACCAGCATGGGGCCCGGGTTGCAGTGTGTGGGGATGGTACTTTGCTCAAGGGTACCACAATGGTGCCACTGGCCATCCTGGGATTCAAACCCATGACATTCTGAAGTGAAGTGAAAAGTGACCATTCTGTCATATATGAACACACCACAGGACACAGTGTGAACAGCACAAAATTCTTCCTCTGTATTATACCCATTTAGCCCATTCACCAAGTGAAGCAGCGAGCAGCCAGGAACCCAGCCCAGCCCGGGGAGCAGTGTGTGTGGGAGCAGTGTGTGGGGAGCAGTGTGTGGGGACGGTACCTTACTCAGGGTACCTCAGAGGTGCTTAGCAGTCCTGGGAATCAAACCCACAACTTCCTGATTGCAGGGCGAACGCGATTTGATCTCTATTCACCAGGCCACCAGCTGCCTGCTACTAACGGTTATAGGAGGAAATAAACACAAAGAGAACTCTTTTTTTCAGCTACTAAAGATGTATTGTTGAAGTACAAACAAAAGATGAAATAAAAACCATCAGAATTACAGTGTACTCAGGGAACATTTGGCCCAAATAATCAACCACAGTACAAAAGTTAATACTATTACACTTTCAACATGACACAGTCGTTCTGTTCCATCCACGTTTTCCTTTCTCTCTTTCAGATGGAATAAATGAACACTTATTTTCAGAAAAAGGACACAATGTGGCGCATTATGGACACATACCCACACACACACATATACACACACACCCGCACACAACTAATACTTCTAATACTTCTGTTCCTCGC
Source organism: Brachyalestes nurse (assembly GCA_037974405.1). Lineage (NCBI taxonomy): Eukaryota > Metazoa > Chordata > Actinopteri > Characiformes > Alestidae > Brachyalestes > Brachyalestes nurse. The sequence continues at coordinate 3,038,100 of JBBPCY010000035.1, read as the reverse complement.
AACCATTTAAAGGCCAACTCTGTTTTGGTGTAAAGTAAAAGTTAAGACTGCTCCTCCTGAAGTCATACAATGCGCACAAAATTACACTCCAACCTTTAAATTCCTTCTTTTGTTTAATACACACACACACACACACACCACAGAATCTAATGCATTTATGTGGGAGAACTGATATGCCTACTGGATGTAAAGTTGAATGGCTGAAAGATCTAGGTCTAATGGTGCACTGTATGGATGTACTGACTGAGAGATCAATGATTTCCACATCTAGACACTTTATATACAGAGAGCAGAGGTAAAGAAGGGCACAGCGCAGTAGGAAATGAGGTTGCTGGTTCATTTGGAGTCTCTGCGAGCGAACACAGACCAGTGACTAACAAATATATCAGATTTCACAGACTACAGGTGCTGGACTTGTATTCGTTTTGCTGTACTGTTGTTGTCATCATGACATTTGTGCATGTCACCAGGCTTTTTTCAGCCTAATCTCTATTTACTGCATCTGTGGCACATGAGTCCAGATGCAGCTGGTGTAAATGGGATAATAGTGCTGAAGCCTTTCTTGCCTTTCTTTTCTTTTAATGACAAAGACATAGACAAAATACAGGTTTGGCATTACTGTTAAAAAGCTCATTATTTTGGACTTCTGCAGACCTACAAACAAAAGTTCCACCAAAATGACAAAGGATAAATGCTACTTAGCTAGGATGGGGCTGATTTACCTCTAGCCCAAGATGCAGATTCACATAGTCTATCTGTGATCCTGTGTCAAGTGCGCTGTGTTTCCTAAATCCATTCTCCAGCTGGCTATTCTTTTAAGCCCGTGACGTCCAGCTCTGCCTCTAGTCTTCAGTGAGTACTACTGGAGGCAGATAGGTCTGGTTCTAACTTCTGATTAGCTAAGACACCCTCAAAGCTACTGTAAAAGTTAAAGTGTGAGGATAGCCATTTTCACTGCAGAAATGTTTAGATTTGCTTTATTAGAAGCCTGTTTTTTTATCTGAATCATATCTTTGCAATAATAGTGCCCTTTTGAGATTATAGTATTATAGTAGTGATAGGGGTGCTTCTACAGCAGCTGTATATGGACATAACTATTACAGATATTCAGGTCATTTTCATATTGCATTTTTCTGTTACAGAAAAATTATATTTCGTAAAAAGTGTAATGTTTCTGTGAAATAAATAGCGTGATTACTGTGTCAGCTTGTTATAGCTGTTTAGTAATAGCACATTTAATAATTTAAGTATAACCAGCAGTTATGTAGCCAGAGCATTTTGGTGTTATTGTGCTGTAGCTGGAGAGAGGCTTTCAAATATGCTCTACAGTGCAGAGCTGTTCATAAGTATTCATTTTTGGCTTTTTCAATATCATGTCCAGTTATTAGTGTATGGACGAAAAATCTACTGACTCAACATACACTTATAATTAAGCCATTGGGCAGAATTGGGTTAGTAATTTCTTTCACAAAATTAGAGAGAACTTTCTATAGGTATTTGTAAATTAAGATGTAAATTCTTTCAAAAATAGGACTAGTTAACCTTAATGAAAGTAACTGGAACTGTTTTTAGCGTATTGCTCCAGAGCTCCAGAGTTGACTCATTCTTATGTGCTGGTCTCATCCCGAGATCTGCATTGGTAAAATGTAATAGTTACAGTTAAAGTTAAAATTAAAGTTTTTCTCATTATATAGTCACATATTTATCATAATTCTGCAACTGCCCCATGGTATCCATTATAAGTTTCCTGGGTTATTGGTTTTCAAGCACAGAGAAATGCATCAAAATTACCATCCACTGTAACCAGTGGTCCAATACAGATTCAGCAAATAGAGATTAGATTGAAAAATACTGGAACAAATGGCATTAAAGCTGCTCATTGGTTGTAAATGGGGCACTTGAGTGGTGACCAGCACTTTTCTTCTGAGACATTCGATACAAACCAGTCAGGCAGAGAAGGGAATAAAAGTGGGAAGTGTAGGGTGGAGATGATGGACAGATTAGAATGGGTAGAAGTTTAAAAACACATAAATGGAGAGAGCATAGGCTAACAGCACGAGAGGAGAGGGCGGTTTAAGGGAGTGTTGCTGGTCTGGTGGTCGCAGCTCAGCGGATTTTGCAGAGTTGAGTTTAAAGGTATACTTCACCCCAAAACACCCAAATAAGCTATATAATATAAGCTATATAAGTCTCACATTAGCCTTCATTAATCTGTACTTCTGTGGGTAGTTCTGGTTGAAGTATTCCTTCAAGCTTCAGCTGAGTAAGCAGGTCTCCTCTTCTGCTGATCTTCCAGTCTTGCCGTCTATGTCGAACTTTGCTCTACAGCACACATGCAAATAAGTACATTTAGTATATAAATGCATTATAAACTTTTATATTTAATTTTTTTAATGGTGTTTTTATAGTTAGTGTTGCATTTCAAAACAAATAAAAACAAGGATCTCGACCATGGCAACATTCCATTAAAGGGCAAAATGTGTCCTTTAACATTTATATGTAAGTAAATATAAGATATTTTACTTCAGATAGTTTAGGAGCATTTCTGTTGGTCCAGTCAATGTGAAATATTCACACAATATAAAGTGCCCCTCAAAAAACAGGTTTTAATTTTTTTTTAAAAACACATCCTCCACAGAGAGCATATTCTTGCACATTTTAACACAATTTGATTGCTGTTTATTTGCTGAATTTTACATACTGGAAAAGATAAAACATAAAATATGGCACATTTATATTTTACAAACTGTATATTTATGGGTTTTTTTGGCCCCAAAAAATTAATAAATAGAAACGCCACAGTAAAATTAGAAGAAAATGCCATAATTAGGTTAATGTCCTGTAGAGGAGGTGTTCTTATTTTCAGTCAACAAAAATGTGATTTGACTGATGGCATTAAAACTTCTGCATTCAACCGTACATGTTTTTATATAGTGACATTTGTTAAAGAATGTTATTGTTAATGCTTTCTTTTTCATGGGCCACTGTGGAAGCTTGTCTTTTCTCTAACTTACATTTAAGAAAATATCTATTCACCTTAATTCTTTCCTAAAACCTGAGACTCATTCCAGCTTTAACCTCAAGCCAAAACCTGACCCTAATGCTTAACATGGTATCAAACCTCTAATATTACTGAGAATCACCGGCTGGTTTTTTAACAGTTGAGGCATCTTTAGATAATCTGTAGTGAACTATCAAATGTGATCACTATGTACAACATCAGAATTAAATTCAGAAGAACTTCACTCACCATTGCCTTGCAACTGATCCATCTGTTAAAAGCAAGGAGAGAGGAGGTGAACAGCAGTCAGTGAACAGGACTGTGATGTATTTTAAGAGTGTACAGTTACAGGAGAATGTGTGTGACGGTCTTACCTGTGCTTCTGTTGCTGTGCTGCCCTGTGTGTGTTCTGCGTCTGGTGTCTCACACGTCGTATTGTTCTCCAACGCAGTATCGTCCTAAAAGTACAGATGTGTAGTGTATTTAGTACTAAGCACTTCTGGAGAAATGTAGTGTTTCTGGAGAGATTTATTTTGACTTGTATTTTGACTTTATACTATATTTTATATTCTTCTCGTCTTTAGATCTCTGTGCAGTCACAGCCTATGCAGTTTACTCCATAATCAATAAAGAGGTCAAATGAAAAAGAACCTCCAAGTACTGCCAATTCTTATTAAATCAGTAATTAGGGCCTTCTAGGATTTATAAGTTCTGCAGCTCTTCCTTAATTACATTATTATATTTGGTTGGACACAGTAGGGATAATTTTCTGAGAAGCCCAACAAAAATGTATCCATTCAGATTTTGTGTGGTATATTGGTAGCTGTAAGCAGATTTCTCCTTAGTTAGGCCTTCAGGTGCTGGACTGACACCCTCAGATGACATATTTACCAACAACATAATTGAGAGAGGAATTGATCATGTTTTGGTATTCAGTGGATACTTTTGTGAGACCAAAGATGTCCCTCTAGGCCCTCTGGATGCTCTAAATGTGTCACTGACTTTGGGTTTCTGTCAGATGGTCATACACACACACACACAATGGACTTCTGAATATAAAGATGGACATTTCAGGCTAACATATTACCAGTAACATATGCGCAAGGTATTTTCTGTATCCGCTTAATCCTAACTAGGATGCACTGCAGGGCACCAGGACCCGGAGGTGTGAGGCAACAGTGCTTCCCACTGCCCCATATGTATATATAAGTGTGTGTGTGTGTGTGTGTGTGTGTATATATATATGGCTCTGGCTCTAGATCTAATAGTCTTGGTTTGTGACTGGATTACATGTATTTAAACTGTAATGACTTACACTTTTTACATAATAGGAAAAAGTAATCATGTTACTGTGATGTGTTACTTTGTTTTACATTTTCTCACCAGAACCCACGGGTGTGACAGGACTTCCTCTGCCGTGAAGCGCGCACTCACATTCACCTGGAGCATCTTACCGATTAGGTCCTGCCAGAAAAAACACATGACCTGAGACTTTTAGGAAAGACAAATAAAACTGCAGGTGGGATGCTGGTGGGATGTATTGGGTTCAGTCTTAAGGCTGCATCATACATCAAAATGTGAACAAAATATCTGTCCTATTATTTGGAGAATTTAACATCATTATTATCTTATCATTATTATTGTAACGTGTCTGTGAGGTGCATTATCAGATGTTGGGGGGGTAATATACTACAGTGTGACAGGATGATAGTGAAAGAATGAACGAACCATGGCCACAACTAATATTTTCAAGCAGGTGGACAGGAAAGGCATTCTCGTGGTATACAGAGATGCTTCAGGCCTGACCTGCCCTCTAGTGGATGGAGCTTTTAGTCCTCTAGAGTTCAATTAAAAGCCTTCAGTGATGCTCCTAAAAGACACTATTCCAAAAAGTACTAAAGTACTTTTTGTACTTTTTGAAGAAATGAAGGGTTATATTAAAATACCATCTAATCTCTGGATTTTTAAATATGGAAGATGTCAAAAAAGCAACTACTTGTGTTCTCTGTGCCTAGTCAAGCTGAGACGGACTGTCCTCCGGAGCAGTACAGTTTTACAGTGTTAATGTCGGGGTTCTGGAGTCAGACCTTGGCACTGGCGCTGACGTTGTCCCAGTATGGTGAGGGGAACTCCAGTCTGCCCAGCAAGATCTGCTCAAACAGTTCCTCCTGCTGGTTCCTCTCGCTGCGGAACGGAGGAAACCCACACAGGAGGATGTACGTGATCACACCCGCTGCCCAGATATCCACCTTTAAACCGTACCTTTACACACACACACACACAACACACACACAGAGCAAGGCATGACACATTATACATCTGTGACCTATTTACTCAGAGTTCTAGATAAACAAGATAAATCCAGGCGTTGCGTAGGGTTAACCTTCACACACACTCTTACCCGGTCTCTGCGATAATCTCCGGTGCTACGTAGGTGGGTGTTCCACAGACGGTGTACAGCGGTCCTTCCACAACAGTGGCGAGACCAAAATCGCCCAGCTTCAGAGACTTGGTGCCGTCAGGATATTCACACACCTTGAGGGAGAGAGAGAGAGGTGTTAGTTAGTGTACAAGGTATCTCTGAGGTATCAAGGTATCTCTTTTATGTTCAAAAGTTTGGAATCAACCTATTAAGAACTGTATTTATTCATTTATTTATCATCTTATTTTGTCGTGTTATTCCATAATATAGCATAAAGTGAAATATTACGATATAGAAAGTATTTAAGATGTTTTATTTATTATATTTATTACTGAACACTTATTATGTAATATGTTACTGAATGTATGCACTAAGCTTTGGGGACAGTCTGTTATTGATTGATCTGCCTCCAGATTTCGTCACCATTTTTGAAATGTGAGTTATTATGCGTTATAATTGCATTATATCTTCAATATTATACAATACATTTTAGAGTCAGCTGCACATCTGTCTGGTGTATTGGACCAAAGTTCTACAGTACTAGCATCATACTAGAATCATTTTATACAAGCATCCAGGAGGTGGGGTGCAGCACACCCACAATTGTAGCACTGATATTTTGTTTTTTAAATAATTAAAAACAAAATATCGAAATATTAAAATAACCAGTTACCGTGCCACATATCAACAATCAGATTGGTTGCCACTCAGTTCATTTGCATAAATGTCCTCCAAGGGATCAGCTTGTGCATCAGTGGTTTGATGCGTCAGTCTTGTGTGTGTATTGTCATCTCGCACTACATGGCACTTTATGTTTGATGGAAATGTTCAACAAATTAAAAAATGGTTACATAATGATGTAACAGTGCACATTTTTAGCACTTCAAACTCAAAACATCTTCTGGCATCCCTCCATGCATTTGCAATAAAATTAATTTTATTTCAATGTAAACAGTGTGCGTGAAGGTGTGTGTGTATGCGTGTGTGTGAGTGTGTACCAGTAGATTCTCTGGTTTAATATCTCTGTGCACTATGCTCATGCGGTGCAGGTATCTGAGAGCTCCGGTCAGGTTGTAGACCATGGCACTGGCGTCCCTCTCTGTGTACTTTGTTGACGAGGTGATGGCATCAAATAGATCTCCTCCCTGCAAGTCAGACACGTTTTATTAAAGCATCACAGATTCTGTACGTGGAGCATGGGCAAAGCACAGCAAGTTTACGGTTTAAATATATTAGGTGTTTAATGACACAAACAAATTCCATACACAAAAAACTGATTGGCTGAATATGTACCCTGTGTGGATATGTTCATGTCTAAGGACTGTAACAATACACATGTTTTCATTTTTGATCCAGGCTTCAATTATGAAATCAAAATCCAGACTAATTTTCTGTGTTTTATCTGTGTTTTGTGTATTAAAAATGTTTCAATGGCTGCCACAACAAAATAGCCGCAAAATAATAACAAAATGATATTTAGAGTAAGCAAAAACTGCATTTTGAATAAGCTGAAGCTGTCTAGGAGACCAGTAAACAGAACATTGTTTACAGGTATAGAATTCAAAAAGAGAATGATTTTGCTGACTGTTTTGAGAATACAAGATATTCTATACAGCTGTTGCACTCAAAAAGGATACATTCTAAATTAATCATCAACAGTAAAGGCAGTGATCATACCTTAACGAGCTCCATGACCAGGTAGAGCTCAGTAGGAGTGTCCACCTCCTCAATCAGCATAATGATGCTGGGGTGTCTGACGCGTCGTAATATTGCCACTTCGTTGGCTATAAGGTGCTCCTATAACGGTCAAACCACCCATCAGGATATTTCATTATTATTTAAATTAAGATGTAAAATTTAGTGCAAAATTAAAATATTGTTTGTTTATAAAAAATGTCAGTTTAGGAATGCATTGAGATTTTTATGTCATTTTTAACTGATGCACATTGTCACTGTGTGCCATTTAAACTCAGTGTAAATATATAAAGTAATTTGAATTGACATACCTTCCCACTGCATTTGGCTTTATCTATGATCTTCAGAGCGTATTCCTGGCCAGTGGCCCTATGTACAAACACACACAAGGAGAGAGAGGATATTATGTTTCCATTTGTGTGTGTGTGTGTGTGTGTGTGTGTGTATGTATATGTATTGTTTCAGTCCCATACCTCTCCACACATTCTTTAACCACAGCAAAATTTCCATCTCCAATGACTTTACCCACTTTGTATTTATCACTGATGACAGATGACTGCAGCTTATTCCCATTTACTGAGACACAGAAAGAGAGAGAATATAGAACGAGAGATGAATACAAAACCAGTTAAAAAGTCATAAACTAGAACGTTAAATTTAGCAATTCTATTATAGTAATGGTGTATAATTGTATTCCAGTACAAATTATTAAATAAATAATGAGAGTAGATTGATTTCCTTTTAGAAGTTGTGCACTGTATCAGTAGACAAAATAGGGTTCAGAATGTATTTGTTAATAATTAAGTAAAATTAATATCATGTGAATATTCAAATGAACCGGAATATTTCTCTTTCAATAGTGTGCTAAATTATTTAATTATGTATAGTTTTACATATTGTAATTATGCCATTTTATACCATAAAAGTGTATTTTATACCATAGTATTCTATATAATTACACTGTAGTGTTCTTTGTGGTATCATTCTACAGTAGGGTTCTTTATGGTATACAGTAATCCCTCACTTTTCGCAGAGGTTACGTTCCAAGAGCACCCGTGTGTAGTGGAAAAATGTCTATTTTTATAGTGTAAACCCTAAATACACCCCCAAATATGCTCCCAGCACACTTTCTTTTTAAACTCAGTTTAATGCATTACCCTTAAAGAAAATGTAAAGGTAAACCCGTATTCGCCTCGTTTCAAGGTAAACCCATGTTTTAATTTAAATTCCCCGCCGAGATATGCAACTCGGAAGGCTGCGTGACAAAAGTATTGGGACACTCGGTTTTCGGAGAATAAAACCTGATCCACTTGGGCTAAAAATACTGAAAAAAAATACTAAAAATTCTGAGGATTTCCTCTAAAATATGAGTTCGCTTCTCATAGTCCGCGTGTGATTGAATCCACGACTCCGCGTAAAAACTGGGGGATTACTAAAATTGTTTTATATGGTGTAATTTTCTGTGGGGTTCTATATAGTATAATAATACCATAGTCAGTGTTGTGCATTCACGCATTCAATGAACGGCGTTCATTGAACACGTTCCTATTTTTCGTAAACGCTGAACTGAACGAGTTGGTTTACAAATTATGAACGCAACCGTGAGTGAACGCAGTTCACGCTGTACGTTCGCAGGCGATAGTGATGGGGAGTTCGGCTCTTTTCAAAGAGCCGGCTCTTGTGGCATGGCTCCCAAAGAAGAGCCGGTTCTTTCGGCTCCCAAACAGCTCTTAGTTTATCATCCTCATCTATAGCCTCATATTTTAGCCCAACTTGGCAAATATGAATGCTTTGTGTGTTGATAAAAAAAGTGGGGAGCGGCTCTCATGGGACTCGGCTCTTCTGATTCACTACAAAGCATTGGGTGTTCTGATTCTAATTCAAGAAATACACGTGGGAAATAAGCTTATAAAAGGGAGATATTTATGTTTAGTACAGCTAAATACTGGATGTTTAGAGCTGTACATTTTCACTAGTTTGATATGGTTTTAAAAACGACAACGGCTGTAAATTTATTTTTAGTTATGTTCTTTTCTGAACACTTTAAAAGATATGTCTTGGTGTTAATGTTTTGTGAATAAAAATTCCATCTACAGTACAGCTGCACCTCATTTTTTCCACTTTCACCATAACATGACGCGTGTAAAAAAACAAAAACAAATGTGAACTTTTTTTTAAATGAACTAGTTTATTTTTATTTGAATGAACTGTATTTTGAACTACAGTTATCTCATTTCCACTACACTGGTGCCAGCACAGTTTAGGGGCCGGTTCGGTGTTTGTTTTAGGGCACCGGCACCTGTTATTTTTCTGTGGAAAAGCACAGCACTGGTTCCCAAATTGAGAACCGGCACGGAACCGGCACGGGAACCAGAGCAGTAGAAAAGGGATAAGTGTGAACTGGCACAACACTGCACACAATGCTACATCAATGTCACATCTATAACATGATTAAAGTCACTCTGGATAAGAGCATCTAACAAATGCATACATTTAAGGGTATACATTTAAAGATACTGAATATTAAAAACAGAAATGAATGAATACTCCTCTCATTGTGACATTGCACCCCCCATTAATGGATATTAAGTTGAATATTTGTTCCTTTTAATATAACGTTCCCATCGTTACCGCGATGACAGTGTATGGATGTACTGTGGCAGTAGCTACAGTAGGAGTATTCCAATCCGCTGCACTGGATCTTTTTCTATTTCTGGGCCATTTCAGCGCATAAAGACCGCACAGGTTTTCATCAATATGTTACCTAATTGTGTCTGAAATGTACCCTAATCATAACTCACTTTTCGAATCAAATCAAATTTGACTCTCAAAGCCGTGGCCCATTTAAAAAGGGAGCCTCCTTTCTCCCATAAATCATCCCTATCACTAGGAGGCAAATATTTCTGCAGTTAATCCAGTAATCCAGATGGCATTAGCATTTTTATTACTATCAAGCATGCATGTAGCCATGCATGTAAACACTTCATTTAGTTGCTGGGAGCTTCGCTATTTTTCTTCCTTATTGGATTTTTTTTTGCACACATTTGCACACATTCCCTTCTTTCCAGCTGTGAAAAGGGCCTGGGTGGTGTCCCTCGGCTCGATAAGGAGAATGTTTCGGCCGTTCCCAAATGTCTATGTGCCTGACAATAAGAGCCAGATGTTTCGGGCACTTCCCTTCTCTCACCCCCCTGCAGTAAATGATTACAGGGCTATTCTCAGACTGAGCATGAAATGCAGCCTGAGATGCCAAACATGATTTGAGTAATTCACATGGCTGGCCGTAGATAGCGAGGCGTTCTCGCCAGCTGCCCGGCCTGTGTGGGTTATGCTTAAGCCAGGGTTGTTTGTGTTGATGTTTACAGGTGGTCAAATGCACGCATGACTTCATACATCAAAACAGTTTTACAGTCTGTAAAACGTATTTTTAGCTATTCCGTACTTTGCAGATTTCTTTGTGCGTGCTTGAATGCAGGCTTAAGAGCCTTCTATTTTAGAGGTGCCCTATGCTTATGGGATGGGTGCATTTGAATGCAAGACTGAAATAAAAAAGCAAGTCACAGAAAATCTGTGTAGAAGACACGCTATATAAGAATACCATAATAGCCCAACACAAGAATTCCCAATCCTGGCCTCGGAGCCGTCAATTACTCCTGCTCTTCACAGTCCACAATTTAGTTTGCCCGCTAGATAGGTCTCACTGTATTATAATATGCTGCCAATCTGGGAGAGTGAAGGCTAGCATTTCCTTTACTGCACCCAAATTCATTCAAACGAGAACTGTAGCTGTCAACTGCACTAAATGTTTTTTTGTCGTGATGTTTGGTTGCTCTTGTGTTTTCTGGCACTTACACCATATAGATTTTAAAAAGTTCAGGGTTTGGACTAGGCCATTTATTTTCAGTGAAGGGCAATCTTAATCCTTCAGCAGACCAAGACATTTTGGACGACATCATGCTTCCAACTTTCTAACACCAGGCCCTTTTCTATTCCAGCATGTCTAGCAAGGGCCATAAAGACATGGTTGGATGGGTTCGGTGTGGAAGGACTTGACTGGCCACTCAGAGCCCTGACCTCAACCCCACCCCATTTCATTTAATACCTTAAATTAAAATGAAGTCCAACACCTTTGGGATGAACTGGAACAGAGATTGTGAGGCAGGCCTTCTCGTCCAACATCAGTGTCTGACCTCACAAACGTTCTACAGAATGAATGGGCACAAAGAAGAAACTCCAAAATCTTGTGGAAAACCTTCTAAGAAGAGTGGAAGCTGTTATAGCTGCAAAGAGGGGAACCAACTCAATATTAAAGTCTGTTTTTGAATGTAATGCCATTAACATCCCTGTTAGTGAAATGGTCAGGCGTCACAATACTTTTGTCCATACTGTGTATGTAGCCTTGTGTTGGTTTTGTGTTCCTGGAGTTCTGTGTATCTGGCTAAAATGACAATAAACCTACTTGACCTGATTTGACTTAACTTGAAACCGCCGCTAACACAGCATCACTGGACAGATTTGAGGTGGCTCCTAACAGACCCGTGCACTGGCTAACATCATGAGGACAGCAGAAAAGACCATCTGGGTCTCTCTCCTCTCTGTCACAGCACACGCAAAGCCACCAGGATTGTGCATGACCCCACTCACCCCTCCTGCGCTCTCTTCTCCTGTCGTCTGGAAAAAGGTTCCATAGCACACGGACCTTCACTGCCAGGATTGGAAACAGTTTCCCTCAGGCCATCAAACTGCTGAATCAGAACTAAATCCGAACTGTTCTTCCCACACGCACAAACACACTCCCGAACTGAACTGCTTCCCTCTCCAAAGCACACAAGCGCACATACACACTTAAACTGTTCCCCCATAAACAAGAATCACACCCAAACTGCCACCCACTCATAAAGAACTTACGCTGAAGCATTCCCTCTATTTGTATACAGCACATTTTTTATCCTGTTGCTGCTATTTTTATGGCTACTTTTGCACCATTTTAGAACAGTAATTTATTATAGTTATTCCTCGCCTCATAAATCTTTTGCATTTTTCCACAGTTAATTACTGCAAGAATACAGTGTTCACTCACACTAGCACTCTTTTGTCAGCTGCAGTAAATGCTGTCCTGTCCTCTACTCTTGTGGTTTGAAGTCTTGCACTTCCTGTTTGCACTCTGTGTAGTCCTGTCCTGTAAACACTCGTGTACTCTTGTTTTGGATTTGTGTTGCACCATGATCCTCAAAAAATGTTGTTTCGCTTCACTTTAGATGGTTAAAATGACGATAAACACCTGACTTGACCTGACTTAAAAATGAGCGAAGATGCTTTGTCCACTACTGGCTTTCGTACACCTAATCAGCTCATTGACAAGCTGTTAAAGTAAGTGTGTGTGTGTGTGTGTGTGTGTGTGTGTGTGTTAGAGCATGAATACACAAAGATGCTTAGGACAGTGTGGTTGGGAATCAATGACCTAACAAATGAGAATGATATGGACAGACTTATACTGCAGAGGGACAGGAAAAGCAAGAGAGAAGAAGAATAATGGCAGTACCCATGGATGCTTCCTCAAAGCTGATGGCTGTGGACGCTTTTCCCAGCGCATTGACTGCTGTGACATTGACCGCGTAAGGAATACTGGAGAACAGCTCTGGAAACTTCACATGGCAGCGGTTCTTATGGACCTCATCCCTCTTCACTTCTAGAGACTTCTGGTTGTGTCTGGACAGAGAATGGATAAAAATAAATAAACAAAGGTAGTTTTTTAAAAAACTGAATCATTTCTAATGTATGAACACACCACAGCGTGAAATTCCTTCTCTGTATTTAACCCAAGTGAAACAGTGGGTAGCCAACAAAGGCACCCAGGAACCTCAGTGGTGCCAATGGCAGTCCTTGGATTCAGAACCAAAACCTTCTGATCACTGGGGCAACTATTTAACTGCCAGACCACCAACTGCCCATTTGCTCATAAGATTTGCTCATATTAAAGGTTCAATATAAAGCTCAAATGTGATTTGGTTTTATTCACCATTTAAAATTAAATTCAGAAGTAATAAAGCATTTAACACAAAGATCAAATATACCGTGATCATATTATTCATTTAAGGTTAAAATAAAGTGGCCGAGATGCTGTTTATTCAGTTCCTTTAGGACTTAAAAATTTAATATACAGACTTTCCTCAACATTTTCCCACACCGTGATGCGCACAATTAAGTCTCAGTTCATTTTGCACCTATGGGATGTTTTGCCGCAGCGCTGGAGACAGGAATAGATTTGCTGAGCTGGAGAGTGCCAGAAGCTTGCCCCAGGGTGCCATCTGGCCACACGTCTGGGCGCCCAGGGTATCTTTACACGTCTTCTGATATCTGTTCCCAGCCCTAAAGCAAGACGACTGGCAAAAACGTTCAGTCCTCGAGAGTGAAAGACGCACCGGGCCTTCATCATGCCTCCTCAGTAGCTCAATTTCTAACCATCATTTATTTCAGCACGAGTGGAAATGAGCTCCATCGCATATAAAGACCAATCTCTCCCAGATCTATAATGAGCCCAGCTATACTCCATACCATTACTAATGCCTTATTAATTACTTTCTTATTTATTGATATTAAGGGTTAATAAAGGCCATTGTTACCTAATTAAGGGCCATTGCTGAAAGTGCGAGTGTAAAGTCACACCATGAAATCCAGAAGGGAGCGCAAGTCAAGAAATTATTATTCAAATGTGACATATTGGCCGTAGAAAATTAATGAGTAGCCGCCTGCTGCGAAATTGCCTACTGACATTTGTGATCTGGTTGAGCTTTTAAACAACGATCCGAAAAAGAGCCCCGGGTGCGACGTGAGCCTGTGACATCTAGGCCGTCTCTGCAGAGCCCCGTGTGAGGCTTACACCAAATTGTGACGGTTTAGGTAATTAAGGACATGTTTTTCCCTTTCTGCACCTGGCACTTTCTTTAAGCTACTTGGAGATGGGCAGAGAGAGAGAGAGAGAAAGTCAGGTAGAGTGAGCAAGTAAAAGAGGAGGAAAGTGCTCTAGTCCATGTCTTGGAGAATTCTTTGGGGGCTTTGGGTTAAGAGTCCATTCCTACTGACCACAGTTCCTGCACAGCTACACAGGCCTAATCAGCTCCGGCCAGAGGGAGTCTGGCTGCACACATCACTGATTTGGGCAAGCTTTTCTTAGAAGAGGAGAGAGGAGAGAGAGAGAGAGAGAGAGAGAGCGAGAAAAAGAGAGAGAGAGAGATGGGAGGACAGTGAAGGGGGAAGATGGAGATGGAGAGTGCAAAGACACAATAAGAAACAGAGGTAGGAGAGAGTGGAGTGTAACATGGGAGGAGGCAGAGAGAGAGAGAAAGCAAAAAAGAGAGCGAGAGAGAGAGGAAACAAGAAATAAAGGTAGAGAGGGAGGTGGAGAGAGAGAGAGAGAGAGCAGAATAAAAAAGAGAAAGAGAGGAAAGAAGATGGACAGGTGTGAGATGTGTATAGACAAGAGAGAGTATGTCTTACTTGACGCCCACTTCGAATTCCGTGGGGATGTATGTGGGATGCTGAAGGTGCCAGCTACAGTAGAAGCCCTTCGGGTAGGTGTTTGATCGGCACGTCACCTGCGGTTCCCTCGGAGGAACTACCAAAAAGAGATTGGGGTGAAATGGTGGTGGGTGAGTGGTGTAAACAGAAAGGAAGAGAGAAAAAAAATAAGCACTTTGTCAACAGTATGCCCTCAGATAACCATCTATGCTCCAAAACATCAGCCCAGGGGCCTTTTCAAACCCTCAAGCGTCGATTTGGCCTAGTTTTGGCCTGGATTTACTCCTTTTTCCTCTTAGAATAACTGCAGTCGGTCAGTCGTGACATGTGTTTGCTTCTTTGAAGAGTACTGGCGCTACAAAGCCAATGGAGCTACAAGATCCTTAAACCTGATAGTCATAAAAGTTGCTTAAGTAGCTTTTGACACCATCTGTTATCTGAAACCATTGCATATTTTTTTTCCTTTATTTTTTACAGAATGTGTTCGGGCCCAAATTCTTCTCTCATAACGACTTACCTGACGCATTACTTCCATTTTAAGTTACTGAATAAATCATAGCAATTAATGAATAACTACATATTAAGTTTACTAAATTAACAATAAGACCCCTCATATTTAGCAGGATGAGTGTGTTTGCGCTTAAGTCCGTTTGTCCCTATCCCACTAACCTCACTTGGAGAAGGATGAAGAAGGAGAAGGGCAGAAAAGAAGAGAGGAAAGGAGGAGAGGAGGCTAAGGGGGGGATGTAATAACCGCCCCATTCCTCCTTCCAGATTAGGGCCCTTTCTTGAGCCACCACTGGACCGTGCCCTGCAACTGCCAAAATTGAAACTGATGACTCGGACCAGTTGCCCCGGTGATGCATAATATTAGCCCTCAGCTTTCTTTCCACCCCAGACACGGGGCTGAAATGCAAGAAGGCGGCTTTAAGCTAAGACTGGCAGGCCTTTCCCTTTTCCTTCTCTTTACCAGTAACAACTCCCCCACCAACCAAACCCACTGGGGGCCTTGCCGGAGCAGCGGCAGTACGAAACAAAGCCGCTTTTAAAGCTCACCTCTCAGCTCCCCCCTTTGAGCTTTGATTACACTAAACACAGCGCTAAGCGCCCGGCCTCCGCAGCCCTGCCCCGCCGTTTGATAGCCGAACGGTTGCCTTTAAATGCGAGGCCAAAAGGGGAGGAAGTGAAGCTGTGTTTTGTCGCAGCACTTCCAAATGCTTGATGTTAATGTGTGCTTTTCACGTCCGCCTGACCAAACAGGCCGAGCGCGCATTCGGATAATCCTGGAGGATATTTGTAAGACATTCATGTGAGTCAGATATTTATTACAGCACGTTATTTGGTGCCATTTGTCAATGCCAGGGAAATCATTAATAATGATCACAGCCTATAACCATGTCAGCGTATCATAAAAAAGGCCTTCAACTGAAGGGTCAGCTGTGTAATTGTTGGATATTCATGGCAAAAAAAATATTTGAGTGCCACTGGATTACTGACTGCTAATATATTATATTATAATATGCTAATATATTAACTGATGTAAACAGAATAGAATACAAAACCAGAGCATGATATACTAATGGATATAATAGACAATTATACTAAACACTGCATGATGTACTACTGTAAATAGACTTCGAAGATCCAGTTAACTAATGGATGGAAACAATTAGAGATTCTGACAAACAGACATAGGCATGCATACAATATGTTTACTGATGGAAATAGACCGTCATACTATATACAGTATGATGTACTGATATGAATAGATTTATATACTAATATACACTACCATTTATGGATTCAAATTGATTTGTATCCTACAATAAAGTTTGGCATACTGATGTAAACAGAAGTTGAGATATCCATTGATCTTAATCTTCCAGAATGACTTTAAAATATAAATTGACTTTAAAAAGAATAATTGCAATAAATAACCAAATTGGAATCCAACGCGCACAACAAATCTGTGAAGTTCTGTGCTTTTCTCTTGCCTTTTAGATGAGGCCAGTAGTTCAATTCATTAGTCACTACTGAGAAATCAATCAAATAAACTACAGCTTTCTGATGAGCGGCCCAAGAACATCTGAAAAAATGAAATGAAAAGGACAGAGTGACATCACCCCAGGCCATGCGGCAACGGATTGCAACTGTATTTCAGTACATTCACACGGTAACGAAGTAATAGTGAGTGTGGTGGCGCAGAGTGGGCATCCCTGGTGTGCGACCCTCAGTGTGTGTGTTCAGGGAGTGAATGAAGGAGAAACAAACTGTACGGCGGGAGAAAAGGAGTGTAAAAGACTGGGGAAGATAGTAGAGCATTACAGGGGTTGGGGGGCTTTCTGAGATGAGCCTGCCCCTAACATTCCTGCTGTGAGCTTGTCACTCTGTGGCTTTGGAGTTTCTCCTCAGGAGGCGCATTCCACTATAGAGTACAAAACAACAGGGGGCCTTCCTCACCCTGGGGGCAAACAGGCACACTGACAGCTTACGGACCCCGAGTCTCCAGCCGCTACATACACCGGAACCCGCCCCCCCCCCTTCACAACACTCACATACTCACACACCCCGCTCCACCTCAAAAGAAAGCAGATGGACGTCCACACAGAGGAGCATCTCAAAGACACATTCTCCAAATAGGCGAGAGCCGCAAAACAAAACAAGATTGCTTTTCTGGGAGCGTTTGCAGCCTAGCAACGCCACCATTGTTCCCTTTATGTTTCTTTTTTCACCCTTTTGGAGGGCAAAATGTTCTTGAAGTGACAACAAAGAAATATATCAGCATTCCTCTCTTTTGGGTTCGGGGCAATGTTATCTTAAGGTTTTGTCACTTAAGATGATTCCATTGTGCTTGTAATGTTAGAAAGTGCTGAAAACATAAAAGGCAAATGTTGTAAAAGTGTATGCTCACATGCAACAGTTAGGCCTTTAGCTTTGTAGCGAGTCGATACAGGCTACGTGTCTTAATCAATCCCTGATCACGCCACCGATCGCATGACCTGTTCTCAGGCCAAAATAACCTGCAGCTGAGGTTAAAAAATAAGGAAAATTTGCTAATTGGCAAAAAATATAGATCTGCTGCTATTGTTCATTAGGGAATGTTGATGGATTGGCTGATTTGAATGAGAAGGTTAACTGTGTGTACGTGTGTTCGTTTGTGTGTGTGTGTGTGTCTATCTGGACTTTTGTCTGGCATTTCTCAGGCCTCTCCTTTGTGCTCTTTTCAATGAAAGAATGTGGATGAAGAAATCAGGGAAGGGCTTCTCGAGAGCTTTCACATCCCCAGTGACCACAGAAAACCAGAGCAGCTCACGCTTGTGTGTTCACGACCCTCCATAACGGTGTCACGTCGTAAGGAGAAGGGGGTAAAGGATACCCTTCGTCCACGCCGGCGCTCGGAATGCATCCGTGAAAGTCCAAGAAGAGTTAAGCACTATTTGTAATAAAAGCTGATAATTGCACGAGTCAACAGAGAGCGGCGATTTAGCTGTCAGGGAAAGTAATCGTACCTGTGAGAAAGTTCTTTTCAGCCTTTTCCGTGACTGTTGACTCCATTTAAATGAAACATGTGAAACCGTTTGTCTGTGACCTCTGCAGGATACTCTATAACCCCACTTTACCTTCAAACTCTAGCTGTCTCTCACGATGCTGACAAAGTCATTTCAGATTCAGTCCAGGTCTCTGCCCTCCAGCATATCACATAAGCTCATCTGAGCCGCTACGTATTATTAATTCCACACGGACAACCAGGCGCAGTGGCAAACTTTCGCCAAATTTGAGGGATGTGCCTGGCCCCCTGCATTGCCACTTGTCTGCTCCTTAATCTGAGGTCATTAAAGAGCCAGCTCAATGAAAGACACAGTTTCAGGGGTCAGCTGACAAATGTCAAGCTGCCGGCCCACATGAAAGGAGCGCAAGAGGATCCCAGGCGACTCCCCCTATCATCACTAGATGCAGATCTGTCAGAGCCAGCAATGACCCCCCTCCCTTCTGACAGGTTTGGAATGTTGGCTATGCACCCGGCAATTGGAAGCAATGACCAGAGACTGGAGGAGGTGGCAGAGGGAGTGGGGGTCAAATGCTATAGAAACCCAGTACCTGTGGAGAGAGACGCTGGGGTACATCGAGAGAGCGACTTAATCCAACAGCAAGCCCCTGTGGTCACCCACAGGAGCAACACCTGACTATTAACTGCAGTTGTGACCCTCACCATGCACTGACACAAACAGCTTGATATGGTCTTTGTGATTTAACCTCAGCAACTGAGGGGTTGCTATGACAGCTTGACAGCCTCTCCCCATACACACAATGTCCAAAAAAGTTTGAAGATACTTCAATAATACAAATGAGCGGTTTGCAAATCTTCACAAATTAAAGTCTCACTTTAGTTTGAAGGTAAATATACCGTAAATATTAAGGACTAGCTTTGACAGTGATACCTTGGGAATAACACCAGACCTCATTAATTTTAACCCCCCGGCATCTTTTAGCTGTTTATATGACTAATAGGCCAAAAGAGTTTCAATATCTCCTTTTTAGCAGTGAAGAATATGGTTATATTATTTTTGAAAACCCGCTCTTTTCACAAAGAAAGACACTTTGATGAAGATGAAGCACAGCGTTACAAAATATATCCAAATTATTAGCTGGTAGACGTTATACTATCTGTTTGACAGACAATTCTTTGTGTATATTTGCAGCACTCAGCTTTATGTACATCAGTCTTTTGAGTACTAAACGCATGCTGAAGACATGAAAAAATATTTATGTAAGGAAAGCTTTACCAGGATACAACACATATAAGGGATAAACTGTAGTGGATGATGTAAAGACAACCTACATGATTTCTTCTAAGTGCTTTTACCAACGTTTTTTCATCCTAATGATATGTTTTTGCTGATTTGATTCTGGAATGTGTGTAGTCGACTAGTTTTACACGCCAATTTTCTACAACATTTACACTGAATGCAGTTAGTCAATACATTTAAACCTAAACGGCCCCCTCCCGGGCTTTTCCATGTAAAGATTCACAGCAGGGGAAAAGAGGACCAGTGAATTCAAATAGGAAAAACCATCATCATAAATTACCCACAATGCATGTTCCACGGTGAAAGTGCCTGGCTGGTATCTCTCTTCGGGGAACGATCTGATTCTCTTGACGCATGCATGTGAATTCATCTCGTGCCTTGGATTCTAATCGAAAGTTCAATATAAAGAGAGCCTCATAAATCCTGGGCTGAGGTACCTATCCGGAGCGCGAGTGGGCCTGGCCTATAGGAGAGTGCAGCTACGCACCCAGCTAAATGAAATGTTCTTCTCTAGTGCCAATAAATCATCAATCCCCACCGAGTGTGTACTGAGTCAAGGGTTTTAGAGAGAAAACCTCCAGCCTCTGATTATCCAGCCATGGTTCATTCTACACTCTGTTACAGTACTCCATGTACAGTAGTCTGCCACAGTCTTAGGCCAGACAAAAACTGTGAATTCTTGCTTATAAAATAAAACACAGTGGCACTTTCTGTACATCTGGCCACTGTCGGAGCAATACCTTGTACTTCCAATTTTTTTTTCTTTGTGTTTTTACATTATTTGAAAATGCCAGGAGTCAAAATGTCATGATGAGTGGAACAACAAAAATGGTCAAAAATCGATCAGAATAAAATCTTCATTCGTCCTGTCTTTTAACATTGCCACTCTGAATATACATGATTTTGTTCAAATAACAAAAAATAGCATTAGCCTTTCCAAACCACTAGTTCAATCAGTAAAAAAAAATCTCAATGCTTTCAACTAACTCTAATGAACCTATTCAGACATCTTCTGAACTGAAGGTGTTGTGGCTTTATAGTAATTTTAAAAAATAAATGACAAAAAAACAAAGATGGTGGACGAGCACAAATGTGTACGTTTACTAAAGTATTTACTCTAAAATGACACAAAACATTAAAAACCTTTCTTCTAGCAGCTAAACATCGCTACCTATCCACCAAACGAGAACAGACTGACTTTGTGATGTGTGACCCAGTTATAAACATTACAGTGAGAGGAACCTTAGAAAAGGTAATGATGGTTGAAATAATTTGACTATTTGTTAAACCACTGGTCTGTCTCCTGGAGAGGTTTGGAAACATCTATGCTAACATATTGGTAGACATAAATATCACCATTTTACAGCAACGTTAGTATGAGTTTTAACATAGTGCCCAAATATGTAGCTATGCACTTCCCAGGTGGCCAAAATTTCCACACAGCGCGGCAGGTACACTTCGAAGGCTTCCAGTTTTAGGCCATTTGTAGCTATAAACAGTCTACCAGTCCCCTTCTTTTCCCTCTGTCAAAGGAAAATGACCACAATAGGACCGCTGCGGACCAGAGGATATCCTGTTTGACAGTGTGTTAATGTGTGATGTAGTGGTAAGAGTGTATCAGGTGCAGCAGTGCTGTACCATACACCCTCCCAAACGGAGCAGGGTGCTGCTAAGCTAGCTGCATTTTTGCCACTAAAACATTTTTTTCCCTAATTTTCATTTGTCTTCACGCAAAGGACGGACAGACAGAGTAAAAAGACAAATGTGAGAGGGAGAAAAAAAAGGGAGTCAGCACGTCCCGCTGAAAACAATGCCAGAGTGCCCTGCGGGAGAAATCCACCGCACTACAGGCGCGATAAATCACCAGGTAATATACTGTGCAGTGTTAACAATCCATTTAACGGCAAAAGCCAGAGCAAAAACACGATCAGCCTGGTATAAATAGCTTTGAAATAGTATGAGGGGCTATTGTTTTCACTCAATCTGCCTTTGGGTGGGGTGGTCTGGTTATACAAAACAGCTTTCAGTGGCTTCATCCATAAATCAGTGGAAGCTGTGTCAGAGTTTCGGCCCGTTTCTAACCCTGAGATGTAAAAGGCATCGTAGCATAAGTTGAAAAAATAAAAAGACAATTTAGAATCAGTTTGGTCCATCACTTCAAACACTGCAATGCATTACATTAAAGCCTCTTTTGTAGTCACAGAGATGCCCCAGTGTAATTGCATAAAATGAGACAAAAGCGAATCTATAGTACTTCCTTCTGCCTCCACGTCCAGACGCTCATCGTTAAGCTCTCTTTCTAAAAGCTCAGGGCTTGGCATTGTGGCAGCGAGTGCTTGATTGACACTGCTGAGACTGAAAAAAGCCCAGCCTCCCCAGACCAATCAGCAGATTCACAGCAAGCCCTCAGACCTGCATAAGACCTTTGTCCACATCACTGCTCATCGGCCCTTTCAACCCGTCATGACCAAAGCTACAAGGCCAGAATCATGTTCCGGAGCAAAAAAAAGAAGAAGAAAAAAGCCTCCAACTCCTCTTAAACCTCTGAGGGGCAATGTAAAAGCTAAGCACTAGTGCGATGCAGCAGCTTCAGCAGAGCCCATCTGCACAGGGCCGGACTGCATGAATAAAACTCACAGATTCTGAAGCTCAAGGCTGTAATCTTATATCAAAGCCATTAGTAAGCTATGGAAAAAAAACACTACAGTTTTGTTCCTGCTGACCTCTCCTGTACTGTCCCTTAACTGTCTCCCCATCACCATTAGCATAGAAACAAAGGGACATTTGAGACGGTCTGAGGATGCGAAGAGTTCCTAGCACTCCAGGGGGAATTCCCCGGATAGGTTCTGGTTCCGTGACCCGGCGAAGCGGTTCCTGTCTTGTCTTGGAAGGGGAAACACTCTTCAGAAGTCTCTGGGTTTATTTAAAGTAACCAAATACCCGGCAAACCTCTTTCAAACTATATGCTTTAGCAGATAATTACAAACACAGTCAATTTTATGATTCGTAATTACAGAGCAGGGAGCAGGGAGACGTTCATAATTACTGTGTTTACGTATTGCTGTACATTCAGCAGACATTACCTTTCAAGTCCAATAAATCCTATGTAGGGTCTAAGAGTAAACAATGTGGAAGTGTTCTCATTAGCCAGTGGTGTGCAGGTGCAGTCTTAATCCACGTGCCATCAGTCTTCAATGAATTCAACAGGAGGACACAGTTTTCTGGTGAATTAGTGAAGAGGAGCCTCAATATTACTGAAATATCCCTGCTTATAAGCCTGTTAAGTTTGAATGAACAGAAGGCGCATGACAAACCTAGTAATCTGCTGCATGCTGTTTGACGCTCGAGGCACTGAGAGTGAGTTCATTCTAAATTCAGTCTAGGATCATATTTATTCCTACAGCTTTACAGAACAAAAAAAAACAAACTGAATGCCATTTATGAGGCCATGTGACAGGCCCTATGTCCTGTGTCAAAACTCGTGGTGAAAATCAACCGGACAGTTCCTTCAGTCAGCCCTACTTCAGCCACTCACTGTCCAGAGTATAGACAGAGGCCTGGCCATCGCTTCCCCCTGCATTTCATTCACTTCTCATTGTGCACACTTCCAGCCTTCGACTCATTCAGGCCTGACACTAAAGGACCAAATGTTGGCTGACGAATTTCAGACAGGGAGCGAGCAGGAGTGGGTGGGAAAGAGTAAGAGAAAAAACCCTCTGAAGTGAGGACATCACGAGGGACTAATTTGACAGAAATGCAGGGAAGAGATCGATGGTCTGGAAGCACACAGTGCAAAAAAAAAAACAAAAAAAGAAGAGGGAGGGACTGATGAATGAAAGAGAAGTGGGATCGTCAAGCCAGAGGATGAGGCAGCCTCAGGAGCTTCCTGGCTGGATTGACTCTGGGTGGTCCGGGTCCCAAAGTGATTGCCCTTCTTCCAAGAGATAAGCTTTTTTTCTTTGGGAGCTTTGCTCCTCTCTCTACCGCTGATAACAATGTTCTTCATTTTTAATGGAAATCATCATGGAAGTGGGAATAAGGAGTGTGGCAAGAGTCAAACCCGAAGAAAAAAAACACAAGTGGGTATATGCTGTATGCCATTTGTGGATATGCTACACAAAGGTATATTAGATATTAACCCTTAAAACTCTTTTTTTTAGATATTTTTAGATATTAAAAGCTATTTACCAAACCCTGTAGATCACAAATGAAGTTGTCTCATAATGGACACTGAATTATAATGGAAGTGAAGCAAATGTACTTATCACCTCTACGAAACCAAGCCCCTTAATGTTACCCCTTAAAATTACCTTCATTTTTACCTTAATTTCCAGGAAATTAAGGAAAATTAAGGGGAAAAGCTGATTAAGGGGTAAAACTACTGATTTTTCCCCTGAGTTTTAAAGAAATTCCCCTTAAATAATAGAATCTCCTGAATTAATGAATGTTTAAGATTAAGGGGTTTCACACTCATGCTTTAAATCCACTTTTAAGGCAAAACTAAAGGATCGGTTCACAAATGAATGGCCACTTAATTCAAATGAAGAAGTTTGGTGTATTTTCAGGGCTAAACTAAGGTAGGGTTAAGCACAAAGTAGTGCACTAGTATTGCACTAGCGTCATATCAAATAAAGAAAATATTAAGGATTATAAATGAAGTAAAAGTACATAAAAGTAAAGTTGTCAGTATTAATGTGCTTGCTACAGCCATTACTTAAGACTAGCCTTCACCACAGTACGAAATATTTCTTGGCAAATGAATTTTTCAATGCATTTTGCTAAAGAGCTATAGTGTTATAATGCATTTTATTTTGTTTATAACTATTGCATGAAATAATTTGAACCAAAGCAATTAGAGGATAGTGTCATTCATGTGTGGCATCAACACTTAAAAGCATTTTTAATTCAGCCTTGGGAACAGAAGCAGAATATGTGTGCTTGTGTGAGTGTCCTTCAAAGAGTTTCAGAGTTCAAGTGTTGATTAAAATGCACGCTTTACATGAAAACAAAAGTGCCAGTGTGTGGAGTGGATGTGTCTGGAGAGAGGTGTCATTAAATGAGAACACTGGACCAAGTGTCAGTACTTTTTTTTATTGGGCTTTAATAGAGAGTCAAATGCCAGACTTTGATCCCTGCATGTCAGCATATAATATATCATTCCATTTCCCAGAAATAACTGTATCATTAGAAGGTATGAAAAAGCAAACCAACATCAATTGAAGCGCTAATATTTTCCACCGGCGGAGTTTAGGCCCCTTCAAATTAGTGTCAAGGTACAGTCATAAAAAAATAAAATATTCCAGATGGGTTTCATAAATTCCCCTCAGCTCTAGAGGAAGGGCAGAAACACAAAATCGCAAGCATCAAATTGCAGCTCCTAGACCATGTCAGGTCTGACGTCTCATGGCTTTTCAATTAATATAGGATTACTGAGTTGTGAGGAGGGCCTTATAAAACATTAATGAAAACCCAAAATAGGTTTACTTTTGCTTTTCTTGTCTTACTCTCCTAAAATACAGGTGCCTAAAAGGGCTCTCTGGAGTAAAAACACTTTTGGTTCCACTAAAGAACCTCCCAATGGATGGTTCAACATTACAGGTCCATGTAATGTAAAGGTTCTAGACCAATTAAAATGCTTCCTAAAGCCATACATCCAGAACCATTCAGAACAACCTCCTCTGTTGTTTGTCTTCTGGTCGACTATACTTTTAAAAGTAGAGGCTCCTAAATTAAAAGACTTCCCCAAAACGCTCAAGTCCAGAACAATTTAGGAACCTCTATTGTTTCTCTTAAAAATAGAGGGTTTTATATGGTTCTAGACTTGGACGTATGGTTTTGGGGCAGTTTTTTAATTGGTCTAGAACCATTTAGGACACTCTGTTTTTCTTGATTGTCTTCTGGTTGCCATAACTACTGAAAACAGAGGATCCTATGGGGTTCTAAACCAATTAAAAGACGTCAACAAAACCATACGCCCAAGTCTAGAACCATTTAGTAGTCTCTATTTAGTCACTAGAAGACAAATGCTAAAATCTCCAATGTGTTGGTGGATCGCACAGCATTTACCAGCAGTGGGACTACATGCTGATGCGTAAGTGCTGCGAGGGTTCTTTACTCAGTCCCCAGTGCTGTGGTGCTGGAGGTTCAGGCTCTAATATTACACAGAGTGGCAGGGGATAAATGGAGGCCATTGTGTTCGGCGGAGCTCCCTGTCATTCCACAGTCATGCTAATGGCTCTAATCTGACAGTGGACTCCGCTGCCAGCTCTTTGCTCCTTGCATTCCCCTTCTTCCCCCCAGCATTCCTGTCCCCCGTGTCATCCGCAAGGAACGGCGGTATTACATGCCTGTTTGTTCCCTTTGTCATGTAGCCTTCCCAGCTATTAGAGCCCAAAAGAGGAGGGGTGGCGGAGAAGAGGGGGAGACCAGAGCCCCACGCGGGGAGCGTATTGTGGGGGGTTTTGCTTTTGCTGACCGCTGAGCTTGAGCGTTGGCTCTCCCCCTGCTGACCAGCCCCCATTGTTTCCGATCAGCCAGGAATTTGCTCTCGCAAAGACATGGCCACCTCAAAAAAAAAAAGAAAAAAAGCTAAAAGCTTGTGACTGACTGTGGAAGGCAGCACCAGCAGTGAACTCAGTTGGAGTTTTGATCCAGAAAGTGACAGAAGAGCATTGGCCCACAGCTGGACTGATGGGGGTCCTGACTCTGCAGGTATCAAACTCCAGCGCTGATGTGTACTGTGGCTCTGCCTCAGACTTATTATGCTAGCAGCAGGAGTAATTGAGCTGAAAATTGAAAGGCCATTGCAGTCCCAAGCCATGCTAGTCCATCAGGGATGCGAGTGTGAAACGGTTTAAATTCCTAGGTAATCTGGTCTGGCGGGCCGAAATGCAATTGCAATTAAACGCCACACGGGTGCTTCCGAAATATGAGATTGTTTCCATCCTGATGCAACCCATCAGTGAAAGAGATAATAAAGCAGGTTAGCAAGTGCTGAGAACCTGCCATTAGCCAGGTGAACGCGCAATAACGGCCTCTAATGAGAACGTCAGAAAAAGTCATTCTGTGAAAGATCTCAAAGACAAGCCATTCGGTATTTGCTTCTAATTTGGGCTGCTTTCTGGCTAATGCATGCCGAAGGTGGACCATACCAGACAGCATTTAATCAGCAGCTGTTAAAAGTTTAGAGTTAAAACCAAGGATTAGACGTTCTAGCGAGGGGATTAGTCCAAAATACCAGTCTGGATTTGCGGGCGAAGCAAACGCATTAAAAACGTAGTGAAATTCCTTTCGCAGGAAAGGTGATGCAGAGACGTGTTGTTTTGGCAAATCATTGTTAGTCAGCTCTAACAAGCAAGAGCCAACCAGAGGATCTCACGCTTGCCGTGTGAACGGGGTGCTAAGCAAGCGGATTCCTGACACATAATGCCTGACAGCTTCATTTATCATTCCGACTGATGGACACTTCTCCTTTGGGATGGAATGCTTCTATTTCGACCAGAATTTCAATTGGTTCGAGTGTGTTAGGTCAATTGACCTGCGGGATCTAGCTTCAGTGCTACCCCAGTAGGTTCCCATAGGCGGCCTCAAAGCTGAGGGATGTCTAAAATGTCAGACTGCTTCTCCCTCTCAAATGGAGTTACCAGATGAAAACTGATACAAGGGCGACTGAAGTACGTGAAAGGCAAATCAGAACACATTTGAAGCAAATGAGGGGAAAAAGGGAGTACAAAGTGCTCTCTAATTTCAGTCTAATTTTCTCTGAGAGGGAAATGACAGGTTAAGTTGAGTTGTCCCCCCCCCCCCACCCCCTCCCGTGCGGTATGTACCATTTCACCAACATTTTCCTGTGAAACTATCGAGCAGATTAACATTTCTGATTGGTGAGCCAAGAGTCCCAGCAGGAGACGCACTCCGGGTCTGATTTCTACCCTACAATGACACCACAAATGAGCCCACAGCACACAAAAAAAGATAGCATGGCTTTCCCCCAAGTCTGGAAGCCGTTCAGACTGAGTGAAAATTAGTCACAGTTCAGCAAATACCTGTAATTTCTGCAGGAAGGATAATATGTTAAGTAAAGGTTTAACAGCCCAACTCATCCTGAACACAAACAACACATTCATCAAAATCCTAGAAGGCGCCGAGTCATCCAACATTGAGCCATTTCAGGGGCATTGTCCCAAATAACAAACCACACTCTTAGCTGAGGGATGTCAGGCATCTGAGAATGTGTTCTAGAGTTGCTCGCAGTGCCCCGGCTGAAAGGATGAATAAATTCTATTGATTCACTTGCTAACAAATAAGGGCTTCACTTCCGAATGACCGCCATCCACACCAACTGCTCTCAGAGAACCCTGCATATCCTTCAGCCGCAAATACCTGATCCAGAGAAAGCAAGCAACAGATCTCTTTCCAAAACCCCAATACCTTGTTAGTTTGGTAGGAGATTATGGAGATGTTGGCTGGTTCCTGGATCAGATTTTGACTTCACACGGATCATGAAGCATAATGATAAACAACAAGGAGGCTGCACAGTTTTGTAACTGCAGGGCAGATATAATAGAAGGTAGTGGCAAGATGGACCAGGAGAAGATTTCTCAAAAGTTTGGGCTTTATCTGATGATCTACCACCTGATCTAATATCTATGACCCTCATTTTCAGAAGACAGAACATTTTCAAAACAGAACATTTTTCATGGTAAACCAAACATGACTAAACCCTTCATTAGGCATCATCATGGAGTAGTTATCTCTGGCACACAATCCGTCTGATGAATCCAGGCGGACTGGAGTCTGATCAACTAGGGTTGTCAAATAATTAAAAGAATGAACAT
The DNA here is from genome assembly GCA_037974405.1 of Brachyalestes nurse. Classification (NCBI taxonomy): domain Eukaryota; kingdom Metazoa; phylum Chordata; class Actinopteri; order Characiformes; family Alestidae; genus Brachyalestes; species Brachyalestes nurse. The sequence goes on along the minus strand of JBBPCY010000035.1, from coordinate 3,009,819 downwards.
TCATTGTGTAACTGATCATGATTAATCATATTTGCATTATACGCTCACAGTTGACCCAGAATAGTACTTTTTTTCTGAGAGTAAACAGTTGCACATTGTGTTTTAGAATACAAAATTACCTTAACACGTTCAATAACACTACTTTCATACAGGATTCACATGAATCAGAGCAGGAAATCATGTGCTTTTCATAGATTTAATTGAGTTTTCAATTTTCACTACTAATTTTTAGTGAGAGCAACAGTGGTTTGTTGTTTCAGCCAGAGTTTACACATCTTATATAACATATATACAGTAAATGGTTCCAACTAAATGGTAGCCTATTATTTTCATTCAAATATTCTCAAGATAGTGGATGCTCTCAAAGGGAACTATAGCTTTCCATACTTTTGCTTTTGTTCGTTTGTTGATTTATCAACCATTGTCCAACACCATGCTTCCAACTTTGTGGACACAGTTTTCTGTTTCAGTATGACTGTGCCCCAGTGCACAAAACAGCTCCATAAAGACATGGCTGGATGAGTTCAGTGTGGAAGAACTTGACTGACCCACACAGAGCCCTGACCTCAACC
>JBBPCY010000035.1:2981481-2995115 GCA_037974405.1 Brachyalestes nurse | reverse complement strand
CAGGCTTGAGGGCTGCTTGTTCTTGGTCACGGGAACGATGATGGATCTTTTGAAGCACTTGGGGACCACGGACTTTGGGACCAGGGACTCATCGAAGATGGCAGTGAACACACCTGCTAGCTGGTCAGCACAGCAGCGCAGCAGATGGCCGGTGATTCTGTCTGGTCCAGCCGCTTTTCTGGTGTTCACTCTCTTCAGCGCCACTTGGACCTCATGCTCCGCTATGCTGAACACGCTTTCCTCGCTGATGACGTCACCGTCCTCGATTGTCAGGCTGTAGTTGGCGCTAGCCGCCTGGCTAACCTCGAAATGAGAGAAGAACTCGTTCAGCTCGTTGGCGAAAGCAGAGTTGGTGTTGATCGTAGCGGTGCCCTTGGCTTTGTAGTCCGTGATGGTGCGCAGTCCACTCCAGACGCTTCCTGTACCGACGTTTGGCATCTCTCACTGCGCGCCGAACACCGCATGACACAGCTTTGTAGGCACTCATATCGCCAGAGGCAAGACCCGCGTTGTATGTGGCGGTCCTGGCGTTCACAGCAGTGCGGATCGATCTGTCCACCCACGGTTTCTGGTTCGGGAACGTCTTGATTCTTGCTGTAGGGATGATTTCCTCCGCTAGCATGCTAACGAAGCTAACTGCTACATCCGCAAACTCATCGACGTCGTTCGCGCATGACCAGAGCGTGTCCCAGTCTACGTCATCGAGTGCGTCCTGCAGCGTAGCTTCTGTTTGGGCAGACCAGCGTTTCACCTCCCTCGTGACCACCTCTTCCCTACGCATGCTTTGTTTATACTCGGGAATCAGAAAAATGGTGTTGTGGTCCGATTTGCCAAAAGCTGGCCGTGAAACAGCTTTGTAGCCCTGCTTGTTTGGGGTGTAACAATGGTCCAAGGTTCTAATCCCCCTCGTCGGACAAAAAACGTGTTGGTAAAAGTTCGGCATGACTTGTCTGAGGTTTGCTTTATTAAAATCTCCTACCTCAACCCAGTGCCTGGATCTTTGTTTTAAAACACACTCAGCACATCATGTAGTTCAGACAAAGCCATACCTGTGTCAGCGGGTGGGATGTACACTGCTGTGGCGATGACCGCGGTGAATTCACGAGGCAGATAAAAGGGGCGACATTTAACGCTCAGGTGTTCCAAATGAGGCGAGCAGCCCCTGGAGATCACACCACACCTGGCATCACACCACTTACTGTTGACCATGAAACACACACCTCCACCTTTGGTTTTCTTCGAATCTGCCGTCCTATCCATGGGAAACACTGAGAATGAGCACAGTGGGGGTCAGCCATGTTTCAGTGCAGCACAGAATATTACAGTCCCCCATGTCTCGTTGAAACGTAAATCTGGTCCTCAGGTCGCCCATCTTGTTCTCCAGTGACTGTACATTAGCCAACAGGATACTAGGCAGTGGTGCTCGATGCACTTGCTGTCTCAGCCTGTTCCGGACAGCAGCGCGTGTTCCCCGACGTTTCTTTGTTCTGCGCCTCGGGCGAGCGTTGCATTCTTTGTTGTCTCCTGAGCCGTGCAGAATCTCACTTGGTTACAACGGGTCAGGTTTGAAAGTGTCCGAAATAACATGTACAAAATTCTTCCCAACGTTGAAAAGCGTTCTACTATCATAAACTATTAAATCAAGTGAATTTGGAACATGAAGCTAAACAATATACAATTAAAAAGCTAAAAAAGAGCACAGTCTGAAGCAAATGAAGAGTCCGTCTGTGCTTGTATGTTTGTAAATTTGTGGGAGGGCTCTTTGAAACCCTAAGACCCTCAGCTATTGGTAAAAGAAAAGAAATTGACATAAAAATCCCCCTATTACGGCGAAAAACGTATGTTTCTGGGCGGGAACTGTATACGGGAAGGAGTTGGAAGGGGTATGTCACGATTTACCCTCCTCACACCGCGACACGGGTTTGTGGACCTGAGTGTCGCGAATTCGGTTTTGTATCGTATATCGTTACAGCCCTAATATATATATATATATATAAAAGATGTGCACATCTGAATGTGGCAAGTACAATGCATTACATTTTGAGACTTTTTTTAGGCAAAAAATGTTAATTCAGTAGTTCAGTTCTTCTATAAGTCTGCAGGTATTTTTGCTCAAATTAAAAGGAGCAAGAATAGAGTTCCCAACTAAATGGTAATATCAGGAATAGACTACATATTGCACTTTAAAGATTATTTCTTCAATGGGCAGATGCAGAAAAATTGATATATTGATAGTATACATATTATTTAGTAGTTTTTACATTATTGATTATTTGATTATATATATACACACATTTATATAACTATATATAATCATATAATAATACCCACACATAAAATAAACTTTTTTTTTTTTTTTACTGCATTTATATACACAGATGCAGTAAAAACAGGCTATAAATACTGTATATATGCAGTAAAGACAAAGGCTATTGATACAGGTTTGCTTCCTGACTTCTCTCTGCATTGCTTGGATTTGTTCTTTTTCCATCAGCGTCTAGTGTAATGAGGGACTGATTAGATAATCTAGGCACTGAATAGTAACTGTAAATACTGGACTTCCTTCTGGAGAGATTTGGAAACCAATCTATCAAACACACATCACTATGTATTGCCTTTTTGCATTTATTACAATGTTTATTGAACGAACGAATGCTTACTGCCTGGATAAACGGCTTTATGGATTATTTACTCAGATGCCTTAGACTTCCGCACATTTTTGGCAACATAATATTTGTACACAGTGATAAACGAAACAATAACAGCAATAAATGACGTGCTGTGCTCTTTGTTTCTGTGATTTTCCAGCAAAAGTCATCTCCTCAAGCAGAAAATTAGTTTGACAGTGTATTTGTCAAACGTTCATTAAAGCTGTTTGATTGCTGTTTGATTGACAGGCGGGTCTCTGCTGCCCGCTGTTGCTTGGGCTCGAACCTGCCGAGAGCAGCGGCCTTTCCGAGGCTGCACACCGGGGATTTCCGAGAGGGTACAGCGAGATCTCGGAGGGATCGCTTACATATCGGCTTAGTCATGCATCTTTCATCTCATCTTTCAGCGAGCCCTGCAGATTTCACCTCCATGCTGGGTGAAAGATTGAGACAGAGAGACAGAATGATTTATTTTTTGCACATGATTAATTTATAACGTTTAGTTTAGAGAAAATGTCAGGTTCGGTTAAATGGGGGATAGATTGGCCGGTAAACTCTCTAAAAAAAAAAAGGATTATCTGAAGTGCTGCCATAGAAGAACCCCTTTTAGCTCCTTAAGTAACCTTTCAATGAACTAGCATTCATTTTTTCAACTTGAGAGCTGTGCAGGTGGGTGGAAAATTTCGAGAACTCTCACATAACATAAAGGTTCTTAAATACTCATTGAAAGACAACTTGCCTTGAAACACCCCTTATAACTTCACTGTGACGGAGAGAGGCCAAACTGTTTTTGTAGCTTAATTTTCATATATAGGCCACATGGACTCGAGAGTGAATGCTGAATTTGGGAACTATTTATGTAGTACATTAAAGTCTCGTATATATATAAAAAAGTGAGGAAAATGAGATTTTCCATGAGATTAGCCCTTTAAGAAAGAACCTGCTTATATTCCGTTTATAGGTCGTTTCGCCCATACTTATGCTACTCACCCCCCAAAGTAAATATTTATGTCTTTGGATCACAAGCATCTGCTTGTTTAGAGCTTCCAGACGGTTTTTAGTGGGGCGAATGAAAGGCCGCGGTTCATCCCAGAGATGGGACCTTGAAGTGTTTGGTTAATAGCTGAGGAAGGTGACTGTACTTTGATGGGTATGGAAGGGACATCCTGACTTTGATGGCTCTTTCCTATATGAAATCAATAATGTCCTGTTAAAGTAATTGCCTTATTCAGATCATGAAACACAGTGATGGAGTCGTTCATAATAACCACTCTGAGCATCCTATTGAAGTTTTATTCATCAGTGACCGGATGAATGCGTGTGCATACATATGAGCACTTGTTCAGTAAACCAAACAAAACTTTGTCTGCCTCCCCCACACTGTGTTGTAGTGTAACAAGAGTCTTCAGACCTTTTTAGCTCATAAAAGAAGCCTCTAATGTCTTTCTGACTTCCATTTCCACACCTGCATTGCTGCAGCTGATAATGTTTAAGAAAAAAAAGACAAAAAAATGTCAGGTTACTCATGAGGCGAAACTTTAGTGCACTGAACTGATCTGAGCTGAGCTAAATGGAAATACAGAAATGAGACCAAGAGCAGCTTTTAGTATCGAACAAGGTTCATATTAAAGTAGCCATAGCCATTTTTTTCAACTTAGATCTACTTCCATTTTAATGTACGTTTTTGCATCAGTCATGATTCATTTCTGCAGATCTATTTTGCAACTTCCTTTTTTAAACAGATTGTTTATGACACTGTGGCATTACGGCTTTCCACAAGATTTTGGAGTTTCTGTGGGAATTTGTGCCCATTCATTCTGTGGAGCATTTATGAGGTCAGGCACTGATGTTGGACGAGAAGGCTTGACTCGCAATCTCCGTTCCAGTTCATCCCAAAGGTGTTGGATGGGGTTGAGGTCAAGACTCATCCAACCGTGTCTTTATGGGTCTGCTTTGTGCACTGGGACACAGTCATGCTGGAATAGAAAAGGTTCTTCCCCAAACTGGGTCCACAAAGTTGGAGGCATGATGTTGTCCAAAATATCTTGGTATGGTGAAGCATTAAGATTGTCCTACACTTGAAGTAAGGGGCCTAGCCCAAACCCTGAAAACCAGGTGTGTCCCAAAACTTTTGTCCATACAGTGTACCCACACTAACATTCACAACCATATATATATTATTATACATAATTACATTATATAAAATAATAATTTTATTTCAGGAGGTGGTGGTGTTTCCATTTTTTTTCGCAGTTTAGTCGTTGCAAAATCAGATCCGTTAGCTGCGTCTCACATGACGCTACCAAAACTAGGCTTTAATGGAATGGCATTGCACACCTGAATGCGCTTTGACAAGAATCTGTGACCAGAAGGTGTAAGGAATGGTAACAGATTCTTGTCAAAGTTTCATTTATCTGCACACATGTAAAATTACAGCTTTCTAGTGGCTTGCTTTTTATCTGAACGATAAATAGTGATGTTGTGATGTTGCACATACGTAGCATATTAGAATCCTTTTATTCACTTTTCTGCAATCAAACTGGCTTTATATTACTTAAGAACATTCATTTCAAACAATCCAAACTTGTGAATGGTAGTATAAATGATTGGTCACCCTGCTGTATCGTGCCCTATTCAGCTGTAATATAACTTCTTATAACTTGTGAATGGGTGAGAATAACCTAATATGGACTGAGTAGGTGGATATACTGACTTTCAAAACTGTTTATGCTTGGTACATTTGAGACTTCACAGACAGCTCCAAAGTCAAACTCTTATCTTTAAAAAAAATAAAAGGGTTTCCATAATATGGGATTTTAAAGCGTTGACTCCATCAAACAAGGCGGGCACTAATGCAACTTGTGTTAATAGCCTTCCCACTGCATGTAGTGTAATTTTTGTAATTGCACTGCTTTTTAATAATTCACAGCATGGACCCAACCTTGCCCTCATTATGGCTGAGGTGGAGAAACCCCCCTGGGGAGGAGAGATAGGCTCCTCTAACATTAATTCTACATTATTTATACACTTGGCTGAGATCCTCATCATAATGAAAGTCTCGTTTATTTTTCATTTCCAACCAAAGGCTCTCGCATCCATCGAAAAAAAAAAAAAATCATAGCCGCCCAGTCGATAAAGCCTGCTCATCACCCTCCTTTGAAAGAGAATGACCATGGGTTAATGCTGCCGCAAACCTCATTAGGAAAAAAAAGCGGAATTCATCTGTTTGGTTTTCTAGTTTAGAACTTTCAAGCATTCAGGCTTCATCATTAATTTCTAGCATGTGCGTTTAAGGTGTCAAAAGGAGAGGCGCCGAAGCATGAAAGGGGGGCCTATTATTTTATTTCACATCCCTGCGATGAGCCAGCGAGCTGAAACCTGTGAGATTCTGAACAGGAGCCCGCATGAAATTATTTCTCCTTTCGGAAAAGGCGATAACACTAATCTTGACTCAGCCACACCTGTTAGCAATGGAGCCGAGGTTCCTTTCTTTCCTTTTTTTTATTTGGCATGTGTCGGCGTTAGCTCTGGTAATTGAATTATTTATCGTTTAACCCAGCTGTTCTCCATATTCACCGGCAGAAAAAAAAAACAACCACAACAACAAAACAGTGCTTCCTAGCAAAAAAAAGGGGAGCCCATGACATAAACTTTGAAGTTTCTCAAAAGAACCAACTCCAGTGAGTAGAAAATAAAAAGTGATAGAGCAAACACAGGAATATAGCTTGTTATTTTATCTCCGAGAACTTCAAAAGATCATGAGACACTCTCTCGCGGGCTGGCTTTGGGTTGGGGTGAACTATAAAACCGTAATATTCCGCCCTACTGGCTTCATACCACTTTCACTAAAGACTACATGTCCTTAATTGCCGGTACAAAGAAAGAGCCGGGCTGTCGGGAGCAGGAAATGCTGCCACTTGCTTCTGCTCCACGAGTGCTTCCTCAGTGAAGATCCATCATCTGTTCACACAGAGGCACGTGGGCTCTTTGTTAAGATTTTAATTAGGTTGGCAAGCAGTGGAAACAAGTGTGAGTGCACAAGCGAAACAGTGGCAGCTGAAAAAATCGGCACCTAGGGGCAGTCACGGGTGGTGCCAGGAACCTTCAGCTAATCAAAGCACACTTACAAAAGCTAGGCTATCTGAGCTAGCTTTCTGGTTTAGGTTAAAATGTATTGCAATATATTACCTTGTATTCTCGCTGGCCACCTCTCATGTACTCTAGCCATCCACTACCTTATTCATCACTGGTCAGTTTCTGACCACGAGGTCACTGTTGGCCAGATTATTTGGACCCTCACCAGTACAGCAGCGACACCATCATGGCAGTGTGTGCTGTAGTGGCTCAGCTGGGCTGCTGGACTTTGAGGTGCTCTGCAATAAGAAACTGAGCACTGATGAAGGGCTAGAGCTTCCAACCTTGGTCTATGTATGTATATATATATATTTTTATTCTATTTGTTATGCTGCTTCTACTTTTTTCTTTTGTACTGTCTACTTTGCTGCTATACTGATGTAAATTTCCCACCCATGGGACTAATAGAGGGTTCCTTTTATCAAAGGTTTATCACTATCAAGTCTCACCTGAGTTATAGTGTGTTACAATGTAAAACACAAAAAGCAGTTGGAAATCAGTGGGCTGGAGCAGAGGTCCCCAACCACTGGGTCGGACTGGTATCGGTCCATGAGTCATTTGGTACCGGGCCGCACAGAAAGACAGAATACAAATATTTTATTGATTATCAGAGTCTGAATGATCTTTTATATTGAAAAAAAAAACGCTCCTCTCGGTTACGTGATACGCTACATCAAAAATTTAGCCCACAAGCTAGCAATAATGAGTAAAAACAAATGTACTTTGCTTTTAGATACCAAACATGTTGGGGCCGCTGGGCTAAAGGATGGATATCACGAACATGAATAGATGGGCTACAGTAGAAAAGTGGGGCAATAAAAGTAGCGGTGTTGGACAAAACGGCACATTTTATGTCAAAACTGCAATCTTGAAGAGATATTGACTTTACATTACGCTTTAAGCTCAGATGGTTAGAACAGATAGTGGGAATAAATGGAAAGGTCCATTGCCAGGGGTTAAGAAATGCATGGATTTTATACTGTGAGACCTGAGTCATCAACAGAATACATCCCGTTGTGTTTGACAGTGCTGGAGCTGCAGAGCTTCGAAGGTTTAGCAAACTGGTGAGGGTCAAGTACAAGGGAACTGATGGATGTGTGTGTGGGCTGTCTGTGTTTTTGAAGTTAAACCTCCTGATAAGCAGCTTTTTTTATGAGGGTGAGCTAACCCTGGCATCTATGAAGGGAACCACTTCATGTAAAAAGTGAGAGAAGAAAGAAAGAAATGAGCCATTGGTTCACAATTCCAATCAAGCCAAGATCAATAGTGACGTGTTATTCTGTAATAAAACTAGCTCATCCTGAAGAACCGACTCATGTTTTTGTCATGTTTTGCTTCTTTTCATCTGCTCCGAGCACTTAAGTGGGGGATCTTGAGCCGGAATTCAACATTTTCCATTTCGTCCCACCCTTCGCATGTTTGTTTTCCCTGAAAGCGCACCCAGTAGGGCCCTCTGACGAGATCGAGCGGACACTCGGAAAGCATTTGCTAATCTGGCACAGCCCATTTCGAAAGGCACACGAAAAGCGAGTTACATAATCAGCAAAGTTCCGCTACTGTTTCCCAGTCTACAGCTGAAACATTCAGACGGTCTTAGTTCACGCAGATGTTTTCGCACGGGGAGGTACCGGTTGCAGATGTTCTTTCATTAACCCTTAGAATCCGTGCCACAAGCGCAACAAATAGTAAATTGTCTTCATACGGCAAAACAACTCCTTATATGAAGTTCCCCAGTTTGTGTTGATGCTCACGCTGTCAGACGTCACGCTGAGCTTTGTTTGGTGTTTCTATGTTATGTTGAACCAAAGTTATTGTAATGAAGAACATGTAATAATAATAACCGTTACTGGGGTTTTAAAAATGGCATCACACGCAAATGCCCATTAAGAGCAAAAAAAACCTTCTTTTTTTGGGGTCTTAAAAAGAAACAGAAAAAACCTGATAGAACTTTCAGGATAGTCTCCGCCCATAAGTGGGTGGCAAAACCCGCAGAGGATGGGGGTCCAGAGAGCGGCCGAGTGGTGATGTGCTGAGTGAAAGTACAGCGAACGGTGAGCTTGTAGAAGAAAAAAACACTGGTTTTAGACTGATTTACACTGTTTTTATTTGTTGAAATCAGATTTTTCTAATACGCTCTGAGTTCTAAGGGTTAAGTCTTATTCAGGGCACCAGTAAGAAGCAGCAGTGTTTACTCATTGTTCTCCACAGTCAATGCAATTATCGGCTGTTCCGACGCAGAGTTCAGCGCTGTGTCACCCGGAGTCTAAATCCATTCCCCAGGCCTGTCTACCTTGTTAACATTTCATTGATCAAAAATCTTATTTTGGATTGTGATGTTGTTTTCATTTTGAGACAGGCATGTTTGGTCTGGCATCGCACTGATGCCATCATCATCATCTATCCACGAATAACAATACTATTATGGGACGGTAGAAAAAAAAGAGGCCGGCTACGCCTAGGGAAATGAACCACAAAAAATGTAAATTGCTTATCGATCCCTTTGCCTTTTGGTGCGACATCTATCTTAAAGATGGGGACGTGTTTGACAATAACCATATTCATTTTGATTAGGATGTCAACACTTCATTTGAATTTACAGACGCTGTGCCTGGTGGGTTTCAGAGAAATGAGCTACACCCCTCTCCCCCTCAGCATCCCCCCCAGTCCCACATACCACTATATCTATCTGTCTGTCTCTATCTCTCTCTCTCTCTCTTTCTCTCGCACACACATCATAGATGGAACAGGGAAATTAGAGAAGAAATCCTGAAGGAACAGACTTGTAAATTACAGCTAAAGTTCAGCATCGCCTCTTCCCAGAGGATGAGGCGAAACAGCGAAGCGCTATAAATCTGTAGCTGGAAAAAAAAAAGCCACCAGCGCCACATCTCTATGTCTCTCTTTCTCCACCCCCGACAGGCGAAAAGCTCCAGCAAATGATCGGCAGAGGGGGGAAAAGTTTCCATTCGTTCCACATTCCGAGTCAAATTCCCAGCATTTATTTGCGAGGATGGCAAATTCATCAAATGCGCGGCGCTGCTTTCCCCTACAACAGCGCACGCAGCAATTAAACCATTTCTCTCTAAGCATTCGTGATTTAATAGCACTGGCATAAAAGGAACATTTCTCTTAATTATTGAAAAACGAAGACAGACTTTATAGGCTATTATAGTCAATTTACCGTCTCCTCTTTCAATTGTAATGTTTGAATCTTTAACATCTGAGCAGGGCTTGTAAAAAATGGTAATCTATCACATAATCTAAAGGATTAATATCTTAAACAATCTGATTACTTCCAAATTACTTTTGTTTTTAAAGATAAAACAGAAACACCAGGGTGACACAAGGCAAACAGACAACATGATGGTTTATAGGTGATGTACAATTGTCATCCTTTACTTAAATTTTTTCTGTTATATTGTGAAAGTGGAGCATAAACAGCTGATTTTGTCTCACACAAGCAGCCACTGATCTCACAGTTGATGGGGCCAAATGTAAGTGGAGCAATTTATCATGAGTGTTGGAACAAAACCTCATACTGCCAGAGAAGTACTCTTAAAGTTTAAAAAAAAAGTGTTGCAATATGTCATTTTGGACTATTTCTAATAGTCTGTTCTTAGTAAAAAAAAATGTCCATGGTGATTTAAGCAGGTGGTGCTTTCAAATTAGCCCCATAAAAAGAAAAATGGCTAAAACAGAGATACAAGGTTTATTTCCAACAATGAAGACGTGAAGATATTTCAAACATAAAAATGCAAATGAGCACATTTTACATTGTTAATGATTATTTATCGCACTAATAGCAGATGTCTGGCCGTTGCATTAATTTCCCAGTGCCCGAAGGCAATGCAAACCTTCATAAAACAAAACAGTATCGAGTGAACCATGGAAGGAAGGGTAGAAGCAAAATCCTGCTCTTCCACATGGGATGACTTTCCCTTGCTCCTGCCTCCTCCCAGTGTGTTTTTATCCGGGGCTGATGTAATTAGTGTATGCTACGTTTGGCTGACCCGATCTCCACACTCCCACAGGACCTGAACAGTAAACAAAATATCAATCACGTTCAATGAAGATGGCCGTGCAGGGAGCACTGCCTTCACAAAATACAAACAAAAAAAACAGCTCTTCTCGGGAACATGAACCACATTAGGAACAAAAAGAAGCTACAAAAATGTAACTCGCAGGGCTATTTGAACAGATAAAGGAAGAGTGGTTGCTGTTTTCTCTCGTTTTTGGGAGTGTGGTGATGAATGACATTTTGTTTTGCTGTCATGAGCAATAAGCTGGAATATGACTTTCAGTTTTTGGGTTTTGGGACAAGTCCCTCAGGTCAAAACGTTCCAGCTTGGCTTTGAATTAGGCAGCCATTGACAGGTTTTCAGATATTAGTCTAACAAGATGTTTGAATTTCACTGGGCCATGAGTGGAAGCCACAGTAGCCTCATCATCAACACACCTCACTGAAGGACTGCCATTTCACTGCTTATCATTACAGGACTGTGCTCAGATAATATCAACAGGAACAAAATGACCACATAAAGGAGAAAATACTCCCCAACCCTGAAATATCATGTAAATTCTTCACTCTAGCCTTCCTTCAGGTCTTGTAAGCCTGATGTACTCTGTATGTGTGTGTGTTTGTATGTACAGTATGTATATATATATATATATATATATATATGTATATATATATGCATTTAAGTGTAGCACTTATATATGTATATGTATATTTATATTTTGTAAATATAATATATATTTTATATATTATTATATTATGCAACAAATGGTACAATTATATTTCATTGATAAAGCGTTGTCTTATCTTATTACACAGTAGGCTTTTATACAGTAGTTGTATTAACAACTAAGTAGAATTACATTAGTTAAAAGGCTGTAATGTATTGTGGTCATTTATTGTATCTCTATCATCAGACTTTATGCTTTTAACAGTTTCCATATAATTGGTCGAGGCGGTTCGACATTGCCATTTTTTTCCTCACAAAGCAACAACAGCAATAAAAGTTTGATGGTTCAGAACATTTACAAGCATTCCAGAGCGTAGTGGTGACAGCCTCGATGTGTGTCCCCCTTCTGCCTCATCCCGAGCCTCCTCCCTGACAACCACCACAGAAAAACCAACACTAACACTCTCACACAGACACACACACGCATACACCAACTCCGACAACAACATAACCAGCTTCTCTGGGCCTGCTCTGTGGTCATCAGTCCTTGACTCCAACCACAACAACGACTCCAGCCGTCCGGCTTGTCTAGTCGGAAAGCAGTTCTCTCCGGGGTCGACCAAAACATGCCATTTTAATGGCTTTCTCTTGTTCCCCATAGCCGAATGGAGATGGGCCGCGAGAAGAAAAAGCAAACAGGATGCAATGAGATCAGTACTTTACAAGAGTAAACTTGCTTCTCTCCCCCCCTCTCTTTTTATGACCCTCTCCACTTTTGAGAAAGGTATTTCGTCCCACGTCCGTTCCCGCTGAGCACTGTTACAAAGTTAGGTTGACACCAGGTTAGGTAACTGAATGACAATTCGGTCGTGGTAACTGAATCTTTCTTTCAATCATACCTCTCCAAGTTAAGCTGCGGATAGAGAATTCCAAGGTATGAAAAAGGCATAATAGAAGCAGAGGATTATAGCTACCAGAGGGCGGAAGAAAATTGCAATTTACAGAGAACACTGTGGTTTGTGAAACGTTTCGTGCTGTGCAGCTTGCTAGAATGACTTGTCATTGAAAGGGTGAATGACAATTTAAAGAGTCGTAATAGAACAATCCCAGGGCTGAAGAATGAAGAGCAAACGAACAAAAAGAAAAGAAACCGACACGGCAACCGCAACCTGTATCTGAACTTACACCTGCATCTGATGTGTCAGAATCTGAAAGACTGAGCCTCCATCATTGTAGTGTGCATTGTATCACAACTTGCTCCCAAAATGTGTTTACTGCCAGTTTGAAACACACAGTCACAGTAACAAGGACACTGACTTAAGATGCCAATAGTTTGAAGGTAACCTGAAGACTCAAAGGAACCCAAAGAACAACCCAACTCACTGAACAATCACGTATTACGAAGTCAGTTTATATATATTTATTTATGATCACGGAACAGGCCTGGTTCCAGACTGCTTTGACTGTGAGGTCAATGAAATGTAATAAATGTCTTCAGTAAAGATCAGGCCTGTATTTAATAGTGCATCCATTTATATTGGTGCAATATTTTGTTATTTGATCCATTAAAGATGTATATATTTATAAAAGTTAATTCCAGCAAGAGTTCTTCGTCATTACACTTTTAGGGTTAAAACTGATGAAAGTAGCCTTAATGGCAAGAAGCTTTGCTACTGACAAAACAATGACATTGTGCTGGTAAGCTGAATACCTTCAGACCTGAGAGCTGATCGGTGGTGTTCACCAATTGTGATGGATAAAAATCATAAAATGTGAGTGTGATTGCATGGTTGCTGTAAAACAAACGAACTTGCACTGTATTCTCCAATCTTCTGATTTAGTGACCAGTGCTCTAACACTGGACCACTGAGGGTGCATGAGCCATTTATGGTTAGTAGGGCTGTATTGGTACATTTATTCATTCCGAACCATCACGGTACGTGGGTCACGATTCGGTACATGATGTCGTACGGAGAATACACCGTACGACGGAGAACACATGATTAAAGTAATGCGGAACTAAATTTACAAGTATGAGTTTTGTTGCCTTCTCGCCTCAGTGTTAGCGGCTGGTCGCTCAGCAGGTCCAAAAATGAGACGATACGGGGAGCTAGGTCTGTGCTTTCCTCCCTCAGAATGGGATAATTTATTTCCTTTCTTCAAAAAG
>JBBPCY010000035.1:2946617-2976420 GCA_037974405.1 Brachyalestes nurse | reverse complement strand
CTCATGCTTTAGAATTTTTTGTTACTTAACTTCGCTGTACCGAACCGTGATGTCAGAACTATAGTGTGAACCGAACCACAACCTTTCTGTACCGTTACACCCCTAATGGTTAGGGATGTGTGGCTACATTCACAGACAGATTATTTTTAATTAAACCACAACAAACTGAGATACACGTCTGCTGTATGTTTTGCTATGTGCTTGCTATGCACTGCACCAGATATTAACAAACCATTTTTGGACTATGCTCATATTTCAAAAACTGTAGGAGGAGAAGAGGCACCAAATTCAGCAATAATAATAATAATAATAATAATAATAATAATAATAATAATAATAATAATAATAATAAGTAGTAGTAAAAACTTAATAGTAAAACTTAACAATGACAGTAGTAATAAGCTTGAATTTAGGGAAGCAGTGGGGGTGGGGGGGTTCAAAGTAAAAATCTAAGGGTGACAGCCCTTCCTGAGTTAAAATGTGTGTTACAAAAACACTGTTCAGTACAGCGGGTCCTACAGGACAAGAGTTTGGAATCAGTGACCCAAAGCAACGATGTCCTTGGCTGTCTTCAATCTTAGGCCGCATAATTATAGGATGACAAAGATGTCCTCTCTCCAGCCTTACAGTGAAAGCTGAGTTACGAGCTGTTGTGTTTATCACAAGCCACTGAAAAGGCCTATGGTTTCGAGCAGACGACACGTGAAACATGGGAATCTTGCCCATCAGCCCACACTCGTACATCTGCACACACGTCCCTGGAAGGCGTTTCTGAGACAGGCCAAGCATTTGACGCACATGTGGAAGGGCCTCTCCCTGGCTGTGGGATTGGGACCATGCCACTTTCATTCATGCACTTAGGTCTAGCACTTATCTCGTTAGCTACCCTGTGACCCGGGCGGGGAGCGGGGAGCTGTTTTCGCCTTGTTGTTCCGCGTTCCGGCCACAGCTCAAGCAACTGAGCATTAAAAAAAGCAACACTTCCTGCCATCCCTCGATCACAGCAGTTTTTGGGACAGGCTGAGGTTTGCTGGCAGCTGTCAGGTGAAAAATGTTTCTTAGTGAAGACAAGTAACACTGACAGGGCAAAAATAAAGGCTTGAAGTGCTCAATGTATAAATCTGCACTGGTACTCGGCAGGAAAATAAATAAATAAATCCGTGCTCTTTTGAGGAAGCCATTATTAATGCATGTCCCGGGCAGCGAAAGAAACACATCCTTAAAAGAATTAGAACCCATTTATCATGTGATCCCACCGATATTCAACACTGGTGTTCTTGAAGGTCTAGTAAACACAGCGCATTCCTCATTGTGCACTCATAAGCAGATCTCCCCTTTTGCTCTTCTAATGAATCTACTTTAATAAGTGAACTTAATCGCTGTCAGAGTGTTATGGGCACGATATTGTCACCATTATAGATTGTGACTGTTTGGCACAGTGTAGCAGTCCAAAATTATTTTTTTCTAGTTGTTCTCTTGAGACACACCAAACTTTTCCCTCAGCCTTCTGGGCTCCGGCCGTGTGAGAGCGGCGGGGTTTGAATGACCCTGGGTTGCGCGGTCCTTTCGGCCAAACAAGATAACAGTCCATTAAACTGTGTACACATTCCGACATAGATCACTTCGTGTTTGCAATCTAGGATGGGGATGGCCGCTCCTCGTCTGTCAGGCCGGGGGAAATGGAGCGCAGTAACATCCTGCGCGCTCCAGCACCGTCAGATGTCCCGCGGCCTGCCGATGACCCTGCTTTACGCTGCTAATCAAAGAAACGGCACATCTGGCCCTGGCCTAGCATCCAGGATGACATCACACCCTGTAGCTTCTTAGAGAAGAGGCCTAAACACAGCCCATAAATCGCCTGGGTTAACAGACAGGGCAAGCACTCGCACCCATTGTGACTCCCACACAGAGAGAGGCGGCTAGGAGGGGTTCGGTTTGGGGTCGAGTTGATGAGGTCCATGGTTATTAATGAGACTCTTTTCTTTGCAGTGTATCCAAACTAGCAAGTCGTAGTCTTTCTAACAGGGCATGCTGGCAGTAGGTGTAAGCAAGCATAGACATGTTTAGAGGAAAAAGCACTGCCATAAGCAGAGTTGTGGGCCAATGTTGGGGTCAGGAAAAAAGAACAGGACAGAGTGACAAAAAGGAGAAAAAAGACAAAGACGCTTATGTAGCCAACAGTAATGCTTGTATGTAACAAAGATATGTGTGTTAGTTGGAGTCATGCAAACTGTATGCCTAAATCATCTCGCACGTGCCTCAAAGTTTGTGAAATATACTTTCTGATGTTGTTTCTGATATTATTTGCATATTGCTGGCCTCCCAAGTGGTGCAGTGATCTAGTCATCCTGAGATCGCTAGTTTGATTCCCAGTGAGAGTCCATAACAACACAATAGGCCTCACTGACCTGATGTGTCTGTTAAGTGATGTATTATCAGTTAGTGTTCTCCTCCAAGCATGTAGAGCTCTAAAGTGATGTCAGCAACAGTTTGAAGAGTTTAAAATCTCCCAGCACTGCTAGCATTGGAAGGGAAGACCTAGCAAATTAGTGAGAAAACTAGGCACGTGTTTTTTAAATACTGTTATATGAAAATATAGATAAAAGCACTTTGTATAGCTAAAATCAGATCCAGTCGTCTTGAATCCTGAATCTGCATTTTTGTCATACATCGGTGTCTACTGCTTCTTAGCTCCACCAGCTTTATATAGCTCCGGACAAAAATAAGAGAACACTGCAAAAATGTTCAGTTTCTCAGCTTTTATCTTTTATAGGTGCAAGTATTGAACTGAACAGTTTTGCCTTAGTTTTTAAGAACTGCTGACAATATTTCTCCTAATTTCCAAGGAAAAATATCGTTCTTTAAAGCAGAACTTTAAGAGAAACGATAAAACATCATACTAAGAGAAATGATGCAGTGTTTACAGAACTTGAATAATTAAAAGAAAACAAATCTCTTGTTCACTCAAACAAAATGGCAATAATTAACTTTGACATACGTCTAGTAGTGTTTTACCATCCAACAGGTCGCATTGCAAGAGGAGAGTGTTGATTACAACAGTGTTTTTATACTTTTCCTTATTAAATAAGATCACTAATCAGTATCTCATGAAGCAGAATAAGCTGCTAGTGTAGGAATATAACAGACATTGGCATGGAAGGGTTGTCATACTGAAAAAAAATGCAGTGCTCTCTTATTTTTTTTCAAAACCGTAGTTCCAGTACAAAACTAAAAACGCAAAGCATGTCATGGCTGACCAACCATATTTGGTCAAACATTTCAAGGACATTTTTGAAGGGTGGAAGATGGAGAAGACTAAAAGACTCACGGCCAACACGAAGTGTGATCTGGTCGCGCCGCTGGTCGTCCGAGTTCTGGAAGCAGCTGTACAGGCCGTTGCTGCTCATGTTCACTTCGAAGATGGTGAGCCGCGGCCCCTCTTCCCGCCTCTGCGCCTTCACATCTGTCCCGTTCACTTTCCACGTCACCGAGGCGTCATTTTCCAGAGAGCCGCATTGCATGGTCACGTCACTGCCAATCCGTGCATACTGGATCCTGGCACCTGTGGAGGAGAGAAAACCATCATCAGAGCTGCGTCACCCTTCATCATTCACCTCATGCGCGCTAAAGCACTCGGACAGGGCCCGCAGAGGTCAGGCCCAGAGGTGCTGGCAGAAAAGAAAGTCTGACTATCTGCAGCTTTAGTGGATTGTTTTAAGCAGTATGAGTAAAAACACACTCTTCCCTGGTGCCTCAACTATGAACACTGAATACCAAAATCCTGCCCTTTCTTTAATCTCGTAATGCATTTGAATGCCTCGTTTGTTTCAGAATCGAGAGCTGCACGGAGTATTCATTATCATACTCTATTTAGCTATTTTCCCTCCCAATAAAGTCATGCTTCTTTCCCCTGAAGTCTCGAAATCTCATTTCTTCCACACCTCATACATAAAATTATGGGAAGTAACTCGGAAAAATGCGTCGGAAGTTTGTTCATGCCAAAAGTTAAAAAAAAAGACCAGATTTGACACCGTAATGTAAAACAAATGACACCGAGGCAAAATAAGCAAAGGCAGTAAGCAGAAAATTAAAACCACAGCTCTATGTGACCTTGAGAATCTGAATTAGAATCACTTTATTCGTTCTTTGTAAGCATGCATACATGCGTGAGGAATTTGTCTGGGTGAAATGAAAGCCTATGGTGGACGCTGCATAATCCCAATAGCAAATATTGCTACAAGAGGTGTCACAAAATACAACTGCATGCACGAGTTTAAACAATCCTGGACAGATGACATGGTTTGCTGAGTTTTTGAGTGAAAGTATGTGCACACCTGCTATAGGGAGTAAATGTAATATTTGGCACATAGTAGTGCACAATTTCTTTCTAATGTATAGAAAAAACTAATAAAACATAAAAGGTACCATATTATTTAGTCACAGGTCAGTTTTAATAGGTTAGCATCAGTGAAGGAACAGTAACTGTGTATTAAAATGTGGAAAAGTGTGCAGATGCACCCAGACCTTTGCATGTAACTGTACACATTCCTAACAGGGCAGGCCATTTTTATTTATGTATTTCAAAAAACCTGCCCAACCAATGTATTGCTCTCCACAGTCAAAGCAGTCTAGAACTGGGTCTGATCCTGAATAAGCTAAATGTGCAGTATTATAACGACACCATAAATATGGGATATGACAATAACAGATACCAGTGTGCAGGGATTTAGTAATGGAATACATTCTGCTAAATATCATAATACCATTACTCCCCTGGAATAAAGCATATGAGCTGAGCAAAACCAAGCCGACCACTTCTCCCTTACTTGATTGACCTTGCAACCTAGCCGGTTTGGTCTTATCCTCTGGGTAAACCGTGGTTTTAAATTTTACATTCACTTCCATGCCTTTGGAGTTTTACTGATCCAGTCCTGGTGAACAGGATCAGAAGTGAAAGCGCCGCATGAGGGAGACGGGGGAGCGTCTGTTATCTGCTACCAGCCGAACGCTTCCATATGGATTTATCCAGTCAAGTTTGTAAGATATGCTGCTATGCAAATATGATAACTTTCACAGCCTTTGCTTGCTGTCCTCATGTACAGAGAGAGAGAGAGAGAGAGAGAGAGAGAGAGAGAGAGAGAGAGAGAGAGAGGAAAATGAACATGTGAAGCAATCCATGCTTTAAGAAGCAACATCTATAATTAAACTGTCAAAGGTTCTTCAACTTTTTTTTTTATATTTCTCTCTCTTCTTGTAGGGGTTAAACCTAACTCCCTCCTAACTGATGAAGCCATGTTTGAATTTTAAGCTGTACAGCTAAAGTGTCGTATAAAGGGGCAAACATGCTGTGCATGTCCTGCCTGTCCTGATCTTTATCTGGCTTCTAACAACTCCAAGTCTCTAATGTTTCAATGTTTAAATAAGTGATGTGATGGTGGGGATTTTCTTTTCAGCTTGGGTTGTGGATAGTCGTAAACTGGTATAAGAATTTTCTGAGTTCCATTATTTACATTGATCAAATTACACTGTATACGTTCATAAGCCAAAACTGTTGTGTAAACTGTAATAATATGCATCTGGAGCTGTGCATACATGTTTCCAACAAGTGGTAAGGATGGCGTATGAAGTGGCACTTCACATTTTGAATATTTTGTATTACTAAACCATTACAATTAGAGCTAGCCTTTCAATTTGGGTCGAAAATGTCAAAACTCTAGTGATGATTTCTGCTAGCACCCCAAAGTTATTTCTAATAGTGTTTTAGTGCTAAGCTAATGCTAGTGCATGTGAACATTTTTGCAGATTAAACAAAACAATGTGAAGCTTGTAAATAACATTCCACATGTTTTATCTGAAGCTTGTTACACACATTAACATACTGTTCCAACAGTGATTATCTTGTATGCTACAGTTTATGGACTTTTTCAGTAAAAAACCCTGGAATAGAGCCGCTACCCTTGTTATCCATATCAAACATTTGATTAAACCTTGTTTAACCATTTGATTTCCAGCTAAAATCAATAGAACAAGAGCAGTAATACTCCAACAAGCAGAATTTGTTTATTTAAAGAAAAAAAATTGTAATTCCCAGACATTATTAGAGCCTCTCTAAAGAGCACTGATAATTCTACCACTGGTTGAAATACTGATGCACATTCTATGGCAAACTGAATTATTACAAACACTGTAGCAGTATTGAACAAATTGAAATGAATTGTCTTAGTTTACGTATTTACATTTATGGCATTTAGCAGATGCTCTTATCCAGAGCAACTTACACTCATTAGCTACAGGGACAGTCCCACTGGAGCAGCTTAGAGTTAAGTGTCTTGCTCAAGGACACACTGGTAAAAAGTAGGGGTTTGAACCTGTAACTTTGTGGTCTTTGGGTTCATAGGGAAGTGTTTTACCCACTAAATTACTACCACCCCACTTATATCAGTTCTTATGCTTATTTTAATGCAACAATAGCTCCAGTCCCACACGGAGCAGACCTCTTCCACATTACCCACACATCTTCACAATAACACAGCACTAATGACAATCCCCCAAAATATTTACCAGCCAAAACACAGATCACCCAGAGGATGAAAGACTGCATAAGAACCCAAAGCTCTCTGAAGCCCATTTAATGGAGCTGATTTAATAGTGCACCATCAGACCCGTGCTCTCTAAGAGGATGGCTGAGTAAAACATGCCAATGAAATGTCTGCTCTCCAAACATCTTCACCATGGGAGTCACTGTGTTGCCCTCTGTCTCATTTCCTTTGAAGATTCTCATTAAGAGCTTGTCTCTCGTTTGCCCTCGTTTGCCGGGCCGCTTTTGGCACCCTGCGTGCTTGGCAGGGTGCGAATAAACCCATTTCCTGTTTCCTGCCCACTTATCTGCTATACCCCTAAACAGGCAGCGATAGGGCAGCTAATCGCAGGCCCCACGGCATGAAAAAAACAAAGCCCAGGCACAATAAGTCATGTCTGCTGCTTTTCGATAGTTTAATTCTTATTATGCAGTTTAGCAGGTGCGTCTGTCACAGCCTTATCTGATGCAGGGGCCTATTTTTTTAGCCACTGTAGGCACTTCCAGCCCACTCCCCTCCCTCCGCCACCCCACCTCATGCATTTGTCACTGGTGTAATGCATTTTATCTTCAAACACACAGAAGCACCCTCATACAAGCCAAAGAAACCCCCACAGACTTCCTCTGAGGTTGGCCACTCCATGCTAATGCACTGTGAAACTAACACGTAGCTTCAAGGACAATGGCTGTGTAACTTTCCTAAAGAGGGAGGAAAAAAGACACACACTCACCCACACACACACACACACACACAGACAAAATTGAGATTCAAAGCAGCAGCTAAGTTGACACTTCACACTGCACACGTAAACCGGTCATCGCGCTCAGCCAGGGCTCCAGGGAGAGATGAGATACTGGGGACTCCACACCCACATGGAGGAGCTCTGACTTTTATGAGCCGTGGATGCGCAGGCTGGGCCAGGAAGCAGCGGAGGGGATTCTGCCCCGCCTGGCCGAGGGGCCGACAGCTGGATCTCCTGTCTAGATGAGGAACAGCTGTGTCTGTGCTCGTGAAACATGCAGCCAAGAAAACAAAGCGGCTAAGTGGCCGTGCAAACAGGGCACTGTTGACCAGAAGCTATCTCTCTAAACGGAATGCATTCTGATGATGTTTTCATAGGGGAACGCACAGGTTGTAACAGGTTGCATCTGTCTCTTCTTAATCACTTTTCATTTTCAGAGCATGACTAACAATGAGAGAGAGCGAGAGAGAGACAGGACGGAGAAACCTTTCGGTCACTGTGAGAATAAGGGGCCACTTTAAAATGACATTTTGTGAGATCACAAGATTCGAGCCACATATTCTGCCGAGCCACATCATATTCTGTTATGCTGCCATAATGTCTGAGAACCCCCGTGCGCAACAGCTGTGACTGGCGGCTCAGGGCGGCTTTCACTCTGCCGTACGATATTGCATTGTTACGAGACGGGATTTTCGCACAAATGAAGGTCATGCAAAGCTACACACTGCAGAAAGGTCAACAGGATTAGAAAGCATCAGATTGATACAGTTTGGATCAGACGCCTTCATCCTGCCCTTGCAACTCCTGCGGCTTAACCGCTCTAGCCAGGGAATGTGGGCTTGGCTGCGGCGTTTATTTTTTCGCTCTGGGCCGCGGGGGGAAATGCTAGCTAACTCCTAGCCCCTGGCACTGTTCTGCTCTCTCTTTCTCTCCTCCCAGACCTCCCATGATGCACCACATGCTTCCTTGGGATGGGATAGTTGGGGTTTTGCTCTTGGACCTCCTGTTCCACCCCATTCCTTTGTCTGTGACCTAGTAAAATAACCCAAAGCAAGTTCACTAAGCCAATACAAGCCACCCAGGTTGGACCCATCTTGAAGCTCCCTGTGGGGTTTCGAACATAAACATTATTGTGGGTGACCTGGTGTAGCTTTACTTTACCAGCTTAACGGGATCACATACAATGCTGTAATGCTCTTTGCTATGGACAGGGAGCGTGGCACAATGTCCGTGTTAATATTACGCCAATTATTTGATATGTGTTTGCCTGAGGCACGTTACACTGGGTATTCGCAGGGATAGTGTCCCCTGGGTAGACTGGGGGTAAGCACCTTGCTTAAGGCTACAGTTGCTGTGGTATGGTCTTGTCAGGTAGCATCACATCCACAACCTTTCAGTTCAGTGATTATTAAGTTTACTCTTATTGTTTGAAATTATTAATTGGACACAGCACTCCCAGATTTCTGATCGATTCTCATTCACTCTCACTGTTTCAAAGATTTGACTCAGGATGTACACCTTCTACTGTCGTAGCTAATGGAAGGAAGCACAAGGCCACACACAAGGCAAATGGTCAGTAGAGGAGATTAAAGGATACAGCAAATGCTCTAATAAGCAAAGACAATCTCACTAGACTGGATCCCAGCCCACTGCAGATTAGTTCAACAACTCTACCCCTACTAATGTACAGTACATGAGTCCTAAGTGCACTCCAGGGCCAGCTAAAGCTAAGGTAATTGACAAAGAGTGGTAAAGAAATGTTGGGGCTACTACAAACTCTTTCAGAAGTTGGGATTTGTCCACACTGAAGGCAATGGGACACTCCTTGCATATCCACCATGCATATGATGACCAAGAAGGGGGAAAAAACTTGCACAAATCTTGACGTGTATTGTTTCTTAATTAATGTAACTAGCAAGACGATTTTGCAATATTTCACAACTATATGACACTTTTTAGGACATGGCTTGCCCAACAGATAAGCTGAAAGACTGGGGTCCACCATTAATCTCTACAGTTAGACTTTACGTTCACATCTTTAGTGATGTAAAAACACGTGTTAGCATCTGTTTAAAGTTCAGCTCTCCAGGTCTATGCTATGTGTTTTGCAACCCCAGCTTTCTAACGCACATTCTGATGCCCCAAATAATGAGAAAACACATGAACTCTATTCTCACTGGTCAAACTCACTAGTCAGTCACATGTCTAGAGATCTAATTTGAATCAGGTTTAAAGTGTGCAAATGTAGCTTGAATCTGAAAGTCAGATTTCGTGTCCTGCTCAAATCGGGTTTACTAGAAATATTGGTTTTGAGTTGCCTATCTAGGGAAGACACTAGATTATGCGTTTACAAAGGTACAAAAATATTCCAGGCCCAGTGTTGGCAGCTATTGTTGTAAGTAGCCCAGCGCCACTGAAGTGGGAGAAGGCTGGCATGTTCAGGGCTTGAGATGGCAATATCAGATATGCAGTGAGGTGGATAGATCCAGTATCACAGGCTGTCTGCCAGAAAAGGCATGGCACTCTTCCTCGCGTGTGAGCTCTCAAACTCTCTGTTCGATGCTGGTGCTGGCAGTGTCCATCTAGCTCTGTCACTGGAGCATATGTTACCGTGGAGGCAGTAATGTTGCGAGGCAATTAGGTCGATTGTGAGATATGTGGGCTGCTGGCCCGCTCTCATCTGCTTTTGTTGTTTTCCACTCTGATAAAGAAGCCTCATAAGAAACAGAATGCGCCGTTGTCAGAGACAGCTCTTGCAAAATTCAATCTATGCCCTTAGTTAACTCGTTGACCTGTACACAGCCCCGGCTTGTTTTTCGATGTTATGGAGGAGTTCTCATGGAGATCCGAGAGCCCACAGTCAAACTCAGTGTGTATCCTTCCCAAAACAAAAAAGTTATGAGCTTTCGCCCGGACACTTCATTCATATTTGAAGTGACTCCTTGAGCCAAGAGATTGTGGTGTGGACCGTGTTTATCTCACCAGGCAAAAGCAGAGTGCGTTTACAGAATGTGAGTTCAGGTCCTTGCGGGGTCAGCATACAGCGCACAGATAACAAGCAAGTGTTGCGGCCCCGCGGACCCTATCAAGACCAGAATATTAGAACGGGCTCCAGCTGTTCCAGCCTCTGCAAAACAAGAGCATCTTAACCCGAAAGCCTCTGAAAAGGTTTCAAAAATCATTCGGTGGGAGAGTCGGGGAGAAAATCCTAATGGAACTAAGTTGCATGTCGTACTGAGCCGTGCTCAGGGGCCTGCGGGCCTGGGCTACGCTAACATTTATCCCCAGCCCTAAGTCTCCAACATGTACCTGCTCCATCACACACAGGCCAGGGGAGAGCAGTGAAAACCGGGCTCTATCCCCTGATTACCAGCACATTCATCCTTCACTTTGCTCCGAAATGAGGAAAATGCGTGGCCTGCTGGTGGAATGTAAATAGCCCCCGGCTTCTCTGTGTCTCCTGCCCCTCTGCCCTCTTTATCTGGGGAAAAGAACCTGCCTCGTGCCCCTCCCCCTTTATCTACTGAAGAGAAAACATACCTGGATGTCATTACAAAGCACTTTCAGAGTTTACCTCCAGTACACTGCAGCCAAAACCATCACTTGGTGGAAGGGGGAAGAACGCAGCAGGTTGCACAATATGGACATAATACACTGTTGTGATTTTAGTAGTACATACTGTGATGTGCCATACACACATTTTTCACCTGCAACAAGTCCCGGTCAGCATTTGACCAGAATGATCACATCCCATTCCTTGAATCCTCAAATCAACCCATGGAAGGGATCATCATGAACATCCAAGCACATAGTTAAAGATTAAGTGTTTTGTCAACAGACATGTTTGCAAATTGTGGCAATATCTGTATTGCAATGGATGGTTTTGTGATAATGATTAACAAGAGATTGTGCAAACCTAGAACACATCCAAGCAGGGGTCAGAGAGGACCCTAGCTCTCATTCGTTATGCCTGTTTAGACAGCTAGTTGGAGTTGCAATGCACAAGATAATTTGTCTCCATTCACTTAGCTATTGTTATTGTTTCTACCCATCAAAAAAAGCCTCTTCTTCGGCCTTGCACTGGAGGCTGACGTCTGTTGGGGAAACTCTTGTACAGTGACTTTTTATTTGAATCGATGCAATGCAAGCTTTCAGCCACATTACCCAATTTAGAGATGCTGCTATGAAGAGAGAGTCTCAGTGGCTCGAAGAACACAAAGCATTTTTGATGGTGTGCCAATGTTTGTAGCCTTCCCACTCCTCATAGATCATTTATCATGTCAGGTCTCGGAACATATGAAAGAAGAAAATGAAAGAAATTGAAAACATTTGATGCCACTTCGGCCGGTTCTTATATCGCCTTGGGAGAGAGAGGGAATGGACTGTGCTTGGCAAATTTTGATTCAAGAATTCTTTAGTACAACATGATCAAAATTGCTTCCATAAATCCTTGTCCTAAATAAATTTTGAATTATGGCAGGGGAGCAGAAATGGTTCGTCTGGCCCTTTTGAGAGGAGAAAGCATAGGAAGACATCAGGGCCCATATTTATGAAGCTTCTCCTAATAGGAGTGCTGATCTAGGATCAGATTCCCCTTTTATTTACTGCGACTTTTCTAACAGGAACAGATCCTAGTCCAGCGCTCTGACTACAAGAAGCTTTGTGAATATGGGCCTTGATCTTTAAAAATGTTAACTTGCACTTAAGATCACATAGTCTAAAAGGTGAGTGTGGATGAACTGTTGCACACTCTTGTGCTTCTCAATGGATGAAATACTACAGCGAAGAGGCCACAATCTTTTCAGTTTGTTCTTCTTTTTTTCTGTAATAGCACCGTTATCACTAAAAGAGGCAGGCCATGCCTTTTGAAACATTTTTACTTTGCTCTTTGAGATCTAATTGAGGACTAAGAGGATGTTCTCAGTCGTGCACATATAATGCAAAGCCATTAGAGGTATTGATCCCCAAATGCTCCTCTGGCCTTTATCAACACTTTACCTTGAGCCTGCTGTATCACCTCTATCAATAACATGGCACAACAGACCTACAGAAGGGCACTGAAACATTAGACGGCAGAGGCAGCGCTCGGAGGCCTCTGCTGGTTGCTGTGGGATATTCTTGTTTTTAAAGGGTAAAGGCTGAGGCAGGGCAACGAGCAAATCACTGACTCGTCTGCTAAGAGTTATTTTCCACTGGTCCCTGTAAAGCAGCCAAACACCCTACGTAACCCATCTCCCTCTGTATCTAATCCCAGCTCTCTTTGATTTCTTTTTACTTTGCCTCAGCTCATTCTCATTCCTCTCATTAAATCATCTCCGTCTTTGTTGCGCTTTCTTGTTTTTCTCTGAATTCCTTCTTTGGCTCACACCTTCCTAACCCAAGGTTGGTGCCCCAAATAGCGAGGGAAGAGAAAGCTGTCGTGACTTCCACCAAATTCCCCCATTACCTCGGGGTAATCCCAGCGTGATTGGTCCGCTTCGGGCCCCATTCTGCAGTCTTGCGGGTGGCACGCTACCTACAGGGATCTGTCACATTCAGGCCGCAGCAGCGTGCAGGTCTTGTTTTCCTTGCACTCAATGCTAATCTGACTTTGGTCTGGAAATGGGCGGACCTCGTTGCGACTGTCACTGCAATAACAGATCCTCGGGAGAAAACAATCACAGTCAGGCGGGGCTGAGCTCAAGTCCGAGGCCCAGTAGGGCCAATCTGCAGGCGAGGAACATTTTCCACTGATGGAGGGTCTAACGTTACACGCAACCAAAGATGAGATGGCTTGGGCAGAGCCGTCTCTTTTCTAATGGATGTTAGCACCTTGCTGCCACCGAGGCAACCCCATCCCATCCGCATGACATAAATTAAGTAAGTGGCCATTTTTGTCACGCCTGAATACACCACAGGACAGCACACAGTGTGAACGATGTGAAATTTGTCCTCTATATTTAACCCAATCACTCAGGTGACGGGGTGCTCAGGGAGCAATGTGTGGGGACTGTACCTTGCTCAAGGGTAGCAGTCCTGGTAATCGAACCCACGACCTTCTGATTACAAGGACAACGCCCTAACCACCAGGCCACCAGCTAAACCTCATGGTTCTTAACACTTAACCATATTTTCTTCCTGTCACACAACGACTCAGGACCCAAGCAAAGGTTTGTTAATGACCAGACTTAACCGGTTCGGGAATGAGAATCACTAGTTTAATCCGACATAGCATTAGTGAAACAAATTCTTCTCTTCAGTCCTCCCTAGTATAATCTAGAAGGATGGATGTGATCATCTCAAAACTCATCAGAACTTCTGAATATATTTGGACAGTTATTCGATAAATCATGGCTATTCTAGATTTCATAAAGTTTCCAGACGTAACATTCTCCATATCAACTCTCTGCAGGTATAATGTAATGCCATCCATTTGCATTGCAGTTTGGTTCTATATCCATTAACACGCCTACATTTCTGCTGCTGGGGGCGACGTACTGAGTTTGTAGAGGGGGAGATGGATACTGACGAGAACAAGAAAAGCTTCTGCTGATATTCATGTCCGTCTAATTTTGATCTTTCTTTCACTGATGGAGTTATTTCTACAGCTTTCGTATGGGCTTGTGGGTGTAAGCTGGCTTCAAGTGAGTAATCTCCCCTAATGGGTGACTATGTGGGGAATCGAGGCACAAGCAGAGTGGAACTATTATTAACTCTCCAGTGTCCCCCGTTAGGACGACTCCCGGCATTCGTCTCGCACTGTGAACACTCTTCCACTCCCTTAGCCGCAGCTGAATAGACTGCAGAGCTACAGCTCATACAGCAGACTGTAAAAATTGCCCTTTCCCAGCACCGTAGAGTAGAATGATAACATAACAGATAATGGATAGGAATAAACAGCAAGGAAACAGGGCCACAGATGATAAGGGAAGTTTAGACTGATCATAAACAACTCCACGGATGACTGCCTAAATTCAAATCAAATAACTTTGTCCTAAAGGCTACTGTAATATGAAAAGAGCCACACTCAAAAGGATGCTCCAGAGGATTCAATAAATATTCCACCATCTCGACACCTACCTCCACCTTCTGTCATGATTCTGAGCTTGATGACTGTCAACATCTGTATGAACTCCTCATCTGTTTCTTGAATGTGTAATCCTGTCTTACCCTTATACTGAACTTCTGACTCATCCTATTCTCATATCTAGTATCCTGTATGTGTCCAAAACAACCAGTAATCCAGCAGATCTTTGACTTTTAATGTCAGTCATTGGATTATCTCATAGATCTGATCTGATCCAAGCGACTCTGTGTGACCTACTCACACTAAAAACCTTGCCGGCAATACAGACCTCGTCTTTGTTCCCTTTAACTCATTAAAATCTGCCCCCAGAGTAGCTGGGCAGCGAGCGTGTCCATGTTAGTCACAGAAAAAAAGGGTTCAGCATGTGTAATTAGAGCCTGATTCTGGCTTTAGTTTAGCATCCACCTCAATAGCTTCTGAACAGGCTTCTGAATGTAATTCACATCCCTAATGGGGTTCTTATTTATTTGTTTCATCAGGGTTATAATATAATTTTAATAAATAAATACAGTAAAATGTCTTTTTCTGTTCATGTCTCTATGAGATTTGTCTTACACACTGTGGTCTTATAAACAATTGTATGCATAAAAAATTGTCAAATAACATCCTGATTTATTAAAAAGTCAGCAGATTGTACAAATGTTAATGCAAAAGTTACTTTTTATCAGATTTTCTTCTAAAATAGGAAAGGTACAACAGTAGTTGTGACATATGCAAACATTTGTACTACGTTCTAGTTGTAAAGTCTCTGAATGTAATTAACCATTAAGCCATAATGGACTCGTTAGGACTTGTTAGGCAGATGAAGAACTGTAATTAGGAATTGCCAACTGATGGCAATTAAGGAATGAATTCTAGGACTAAACTCCTCAAGCCTTGTGCTAACACTCAAAACCCTTGGACTCAAAGTAGCTGGCTGATGATCTAAAAATGAAGCTAATTGATGGCAATCATGCAGGGGAAGCATATAAATAAA
Organism: Brachyalestes nurse; assembly: GCA_037974405.1. NCBI lineage: Eukaryota > Metazoa > Chordata > Actinopteri > Characiformes > Alestidae > Brachyalestes > Brachyalestes nurse. Next base: position 2,961,058 of record JBBPCY010000035.1, on the reverse strand, counting down.
AAGTGCTTCCAACTCACAATTTCCACTGTCTGAAATGTCATTAAGTGACTTCACATAAGGAGAACTGTGGAATATCTGGAAATGAAATCAAGAAAACTGTCTGATAGAACTGTTATGCCCGTCAAAAAAGGCAAAGCAAAACCCCTCTAGCACACCAAAGGACGTTTTAGCTGGCACAGAAGCGATTCTACACTGCATCGTTGGTTACATAAACATGATCTGCATGGAAGAGTCATCAGAAGAAAACCCTTTCTTGTGACCTTATCATGAAAGTCAGTGTCTGAAGCATTCAAAACAACATCTAGCCAGAGGCGTTTTGGAAAGAAATCCACCAAGAACTGCTACAAGACAACACAAGCAGAAGCTTTTGGAATAGCCCTCACAGTCTCATGACCTGAAAATCATTAAAAATGTATTGGCCCAAGACTTTTGCCAAGCTAAAAGCGTTCTGTTAAGAAGAGTGGGGGAAAAATTCCAAGATTTGAAAAACTCAAAGCTGGCTACAAAAAAGCTGCGATAATTGGCAAATGCTGACTGATAATTGGCAAATGCTGGACTCACATTTCTGAAAAATGTAGAATAATGATTTGAGTTCAATGGAATTAAACTGCACTATCATGTTATGCTGCTATTGTCTTGTTAGTCCATGCTAATACCAATGGTGTGGGAATCTTTAGGGCTTCACATTTCTTCTTTTGCTCTTTTTCTTTTTTTCAAGTCTAATTACTGAAGAGTGAAGCAAACTGGTGAACTTCTGTTTAGGAGGCTGGGAGTAGACTGCTACGGCCCGGACAGGAAATTAAAACTAAGTACAGGCATTAGTTGTTAGAGACAAGCTTGCAGTTCATTGTTCACTCCTTCGTGCATAGCATGAGCACACGCTTCATCCCTCAGCCGACGAGAAAACTCCTTCACTAGATATATCGGCACTGCCAAACATGCAAAAAGAGGTGTTAGATCACGTACAGTAATTGCTCTGATATTATGACTCCATATATATTGGTGGCATTTATGGTGATATTAAAGCATAATTATCTTTGCTTAATGTATCTAGAGATATGCTTTATTTCCTTAGTAAATTACATTTCAAGTGCTGCCTCTCTATAAAACTGTGGATTTAATTCCGCAAGGTCATCGTTTATGCAGGAGGCAAATCTCTGCTCGCGTCCAACTTGAGCTGCTTTCAGGAAGTGGGATAATATTCATAAATACAACATAAAAAGGTATTAATAAGCTCTTGACATGGAAAGTGACCTTCAGAGCTCATTTTGTGGCTGCTAATTGTGTGTACTGATTTCTCATTCTGATGGATGAGCCCACGTTTCAATCAGCTTGCGGAATAGCGAGTGACCTCTGAAGTGCTGATGCTTGCCTCCAGACAGAGGCAACACTGTAAATGGGAAGCATCGGTATAATAATGGCTTTGTTACAGCTCTCGATGCCACAGTGCTCAGTTTTGTCACAGACAAAAGCTAACACCTCTCGCAAGGTAAGCGTTTGAGAGGTGAAAGTGCCATTACAGAAGGTTAATGCTAACAACAGCGAATTTTCTGACCTGTAGTCTCTCACACACCTCTCTTTGAAAGTGTGTATGTGTGTGTGTGTGTGTGTGTGTGTGGACATAAGGAGGTGTGAAGATTAATGTGTCGTGTTTGCTGTCTGATGGCTGTGGGCTCTCTGTGCTGCTGCAAGTGTGAGTGTGCATGCACACACACACACACACACACACACATACACACATTGTATTCCTATCTTTATGGGTGGTTTCTTAAATGGGTGGTACAATTTTCTTAAATAATTCTAAATAAACTCCATCCTACATACAATGTATTATATACCATAGAAATGCAAAATACTATATAATATACGCCAATACACACAAACTTTACACCATATAAAATACACTATAAACTATATAGGGTAAAAAAAACAGTATATAATATATGCTATATAAAAAATGCACTTCATGCTGGTATTGTCTTGTCTCCTGATATTAACCTATGATTAAAATGAAACTTTTGCTCTTTTACTTTTTTGAATGTAAATAAATAAATGAACAAAAAAATTTACACTCAAACAAAAACTCCCACATTTTTCATGATTCCCTCTTTCATCCAGGGCACATTTAGTCCCCAAAAGGGGCTAAATACATAGCTACACACTCACTCTTACTCCAGGCCAGGCCTTGCGCACACACAATGCTAGCGTCACTTTGATGAATTAGCATGGCTGGGCTGGGAATGAAAAACATGGCATTCATCAAAGTGAGGCACGGGATTGCTCTTTAGTGCTTCCCCAGCTGCTCTAGACGGGAATGTGTGTGAGGGTGCATTATCTAAATATCAACACACACTCTATAGAGTTACTCAACACGGCTATGCGTGTGACCGTAAGGCACGGAGCGTGACACATCAAATGGAGTTTGAGACAGACTGTGCCTGTGTAGTTAGAGCTGGGGGTCAGACGGTTCACTCCGAGTGCCACAGAGACTCGCACTAGTGTGGGCTTTTATACTGCTGAACAAGCAGCTATACAGACATGAGTGACAGCAGAATGTTTTTACTGCATGTATAGACTTCTGATTCCTGGCAGTTTGTGCACGTAGATTTCAGCACACCTGCATGCGTTTCTACAACATCACTTAGGAGCAACACCACGTCGCATACACACTGACAGGTTTGTGTTTTTTACACAATTCAAGGACATAAGGTCATGCCTACATACCTATGTGTGATGATAATGTCCCATATATATATACAGATAGACACACACCATGGGCGCCAGAAACATTGTACGTGCGTGCACTCCTGAAACCCCCCCCCCCCCAAACTTTGTTTGGAGAAGAACTTTTTCTTTTCCAGCATGACTGTGCCCCAGTGCACACAGCAAAGTCCATAACATGGTTGGACAAGTTTGGTGTGGAAGAATATGACTGGCGAACTGGAGATGGGGAGCCAGGACGTCAGTGCCTGACTTCATAAATGCTCTTCAGAATGAATGGGTACAAATTCCCACAGAAACTCCAAAATCTAGTGGAAAGCCTTCCAAGAAGAGTGGAAGCTGTTATAGCTGCAAATGGAGGGCACCAACTCCATATGAAAGTCTATGTATTTGAATGCAATGTCATTCAAGTCCTTGTTGGTGTAATCTATCTATTTATTTTTTGTCTTTATATTGCACATAAACACTCACAAAGACACACTCACATATACACACAAGGACACACACACTCACATACACAATCCACTGAACTAAAAGTTTCCACCGCCAACTTCCTCCACTTCATAATGCATCAAAAACAATGAAATCCAGCGTTTTCATTCGCACTCAGCATAAGGTTACATAAGGATGTCATGCACAACTAATTCAGCTACATGCTCGGGGACTGAGGTGCAGCACTTGAAGCCTTTCAGGAGTTGTTTTTGCCACCACCTCCATCCCGCCCCAGATTAACGAAGCTCCGAAATGGAAACCATCACTTGCCAAATCACAACCTGCTCTGCTTAATGTGTTTAGCTTAATGAGCTCAGGGAGAGACAACAAACAGCTAGTGAGTGCAAGAGGGAGGGAGAGAGAGAGTCAGGGACAATGAGAGTGAAAAGAAAACAGGCATACATATGTTTATGGTTTTTAATGACTAATACTAATGGTGGCTTTCTGCGTTACCTTCTGGGGCAGCACTTATGGAGGTATTTATGGAGGTTTGAGAGTATAAACCACATTAGGTCCTTATGAGGCTGATTATTGTTCTTTTTTATACATGAAGTTCTGGAGTCTCTACTCACGAAGAGTCTCCCTATCTTTACTTTACTGAAAAACACATGAAATTATGCAGCAATTACATTCTTCAGATGAATCCCCTGATTTACAGCTTTACAGAATTCAAGCCGCCTCATGACGAGACATGTTAGATGCTGATCCAACAAGACTGAAGAAGGTCTGGGACAGAAAGTTCAAGCTTTCAGGGACAGGCATTTAGATTAAAGTGTTTTTAGGATTTGTACATTCAATCAAGTGTGTTGAAACTCAAGACATGTGACGTGTTTAGGGTTGGCCCAAAGTTTTGCTTCCAGAGTCTGCTGGTGGTGATATGTTGCTGTGTGTTTGATCACAGTCCCTGTGGCGTCTGCAGCAATATAAAGGCATGGATTCTTACCGTGTCCTTACAAAGAAAAACAAAGAAGAAAAACAGCAGGTAATGAAAGATAGAAGGAGACAAGGGAGATAGAGGGTAGAGAGAGAGAGAGATTTTTTTCTTTATTTTCATCTTCATTATTACTCTCTATTAATACCTAGAATACTGTTCACTGTTTTGGCAACAGTTATTCCAGTTCATGCCTATAGGGCTAACTAAGCTGTATTGACTTGAATTGAACTGAATTGAACTGAATTGAACTGAATTGCATTGAACTGAATTGAGTGAATTGAGTTGAGTGGATTGAATTAAACTAAACTGAACTGAACTGAACTGGTCTGAACTGAATCGAATTTACAGAGAAAGAGAGTTAGACAGAGAGTGAAACAGAGAAAGAGAGAGAGGGAGAAAGAGAGACACAGACAGAGAGGGAGAGAGGGTGGGGAATGAAACGCATCAGTAAGTCTAGAATGTTCCAGGCCCTTGGCGTCTCTCCGAAAGAGCTGAGCGGATCGATACACTTCAGGAGATAAGCAGAAGGCCTGCCTGCACTGTTTCAGATAATAAGTCCCTATCACCTGAAATCAAAGCCTGAACTGGAGCACACGCGGCCAGGCCAGGACAGCCCAGCTCACGGCTGCCGCTGCATCTGGATGACGTCAAAAGATGCGTGTTATCAGTTTGTTATGGGCTCTTAGAGTGCATGAGTGTGTGCGCATGTATGAGAGAGGCTGCGGTCGATTCTCAAAGAATATGAGTAGTATTGTTTTCATCAGCACAGAGACATTAACACTGTCGCGACAAAACCCTTCTGTTAACTTGACCTTCTTAACTTTAATGTAAGTTCATTTCTGTTGGTTCATTCATAATGAAATATTCACTGGGTGGAAAAGTGACTGTGATTTGATGACATTGATTTAAATGCTGTAGAGCAACATGACATGACCTAGTAAATTGTTCTAAAATAATCTGCAACTGTCCCAAATATTACATATTAAGTTATATTATATAAAAGCAGGGCCCAGACCAGATCAGAGAACACAATATTAGGTCTAATACTAGAATATAAAACTGCAAGCAGGTTTACTCAGGATATATATATATATATATATGTATATATGTTGTCAAATCATTTTGAATATAGTTTTTGAAACCTAGGGATGCTGCAGACCCCTCAGCAGCCCTGCCTCCCACCTCCCTGCCCCCTCCTACACCCCGACGCACACTCCAGCAGCATCCGCTGAACTCACGCTATTTTTCGAGACACAATATCCGCCACTTCCTCTATCTGCTGCTGTCCAAGCTATTCTGGATTCTCTCCAGCCACAAGCTCCGTTTTCAAGGTAGCGAAATCCATCTAGGCCCGCGCCGTGCTTAGGCAATCCAATTCCCTCGCCCTTTAAACCAATTTCCAGCCTGGAATCACTTATGTCGGCTCGGCTGAAAAGGTCACAGGCAAAACAAAGCTGTGTATTTCTCTCCCCCAGCTCTAGCTATCACCCAGCCAAAAGAAATAGCACAGCAAATCAGTGATATCAGAGTCAAACTGATCTGTTCTGTTCATCACCCAGGAAAAAAAGAGGCTTATACATGGAGTGTTTGTGCATGTGTCCGTGTGCGCGCATGACTTTGTGCCTACCACGTGTCCTCACGGAAAAGTTACGCAAAAAAACAGAAGGTCGTGTGATTTTTTTCTATGCGCAGAACTCTGCTGTCCAGTTTACACACTTTTTGGCAATAACTGTCCACTTTATTGGTGGGCAAAACGACATCAATCAAACAAACTGAATGCACGGTTTTTGCTGAGCAGTTAAGCACTATTTTTATCTGTACCATATAAAAAGGACTTTACAGTACTTCTAACGCCTCTTGATGTTCGACACCCATTTAATTCACAAACTCCACAAAAGCCCTGAGTGGAACGTGGGAAGGCCCTGCCATGCTGGAACATACTCTCATTAAACACACAGCGGGACGGTGGAAAGTTAATCATGTAATTACATTGAAAAAAAAAGCCCAAAGAAAGATCAGTGCAGTCAGAGGCTGAAAAAAATTCCATGTGAGATTATCCCAGACACAAAGGATTAAGTTTAAAAAAATCCCCCCTTAAATCCCAAATCACCATCTTGGTGTGTGCCTGGGCCCCTAACTTTTCTTGGCCTTGCTGCCTTGTGGTGTGTGTGTGTGTATGTATGTGTGTGTGTGTGTGTGTAGGGAGGGGGGTGTTATAGTGCATGATCAATACAAGTGTTACAATACTTCTTTTACAAGAAGTAAAGGCAAGGCCTGCTGGGAGCACACAGCGCATGTTAAATGTTTCATTTACACTTGAGTCACTGCTCATTAGACCTGTTTTGGCCTTCCCCTTGGACTACTATGCATTAATTAAATTTCATCTCTTCAGGCTAAATGCAATATGTTTACTAGACTCACAGACCCATAAGCAGTGGAAACACACACACACAGGTTTGATTTTTAATGAACATGGGATCATACGTTTGTCCCTCCAATATGCACACACACACACACACACACACACACACACACACACACACACACACACACATAAATAGATAGATAGATAGATAGATAGATAGATAGATAGATAGATAGATAGATAGATAGATAGATAGATAGATAGATAGATAAAAATGCTCATTGTCCACTCAGCTCTACTGACTATACTTTGTACTATAGTTACGGACTGCAGTCCATCTGTTTATCTGTCCTATTTCTTAGCCCTCTTCACTCTGTTTCATCACTGTTCAGAAACCCCACAGAACCGCTAGTGAGGTATTATTTGACTTGTTTGTTCTCAGTACATCATCAACACTGACAAGGTAGCGGACTGTTAATGTTTGTGTGCAGCACAGAGCGAATAACACCCAGTGATGCTTCTGTAAACTACAAAGTGCATCAATTTTGTGTGTATATATATATATGGAACAACCCTAACCTTAACCTTGGTAACAAAAACCAAGTGATTTTTGTGTGCTGCCCATGTTTTCTCTTGTTCTTTTGGGCATTTGTATTCTAAAAATGTATATAAATACACCTGGTTCAAGCCACCTCTTCTACACACAAAGGCCTCTTGCATTTGCTGGTAAACCAGCTCATAAAGTCAATATCCTTAGAGTGCATGTGCTATACCATACAGCTATACATGCACCTACACACACACATACTCTCTCTCTCTCACACACACACACACACACACACACACACACACATCCACACTGAACACAATATGAAAACAATAAACAGCAGCCCTCCCCGCGTCCCACAAACACTTAAGTCAAGGCCACATTCAGCTTGTATTTACAAACAAGCATGAGAGAGAGACAGAGAGGGATGTGTGTGTGTATGTGTGTGTGTGTGTGTGTGTGTGTGTGTGTGTCTGTGATCAAAACAGATGTCTGTGGATGTCTGGATGCTGTGAAGTTGCCCAGGGCTATACACTGATGTGTTGATATAAAGCTTGGTTAAAGAAAGACAGCATAAGAAGAACATTCACACACAGGGTATCGTTTAAAGCACAATAGAGAATCAGCCCGAGGCACTGAGCTCATCGGCTGACCATTGGCGAAAGGAGCAGGGTGGTGTCTGTCCTGTCAATACAAAGCACATTAATTACGGTTTTGTCCAGCGACTGGACTTCACGCCTGAGAAGCCGGACACTGAGGTAGAGTAGATTCATCAAAGCATCACTTATACTGTTACTGTCAATCTCTCAACTTATAGTTATGGCTGTGCATTATTCTGCAGGAAGAAAAGCTATGCCTTACAATTTTGCTTTCTCCTGACAAATGCTGGAAGAGCACACTTGACACCACTGATAAAGAATGCAAATGAAATGTAAATGAAACTACACATGCAATGAATCGTGCAAATCTGAATTTGTTTAAAGAATTGCATGAGGTTAACTGAATGTGCATTAAAAAAACGATAACCTGACTCGTAGGGGTTAACTGATGCATCAAGTCATATTTCCGTAATGGAGCATAGTGGAGGCAGGTACTGATGCCATTTAGCATTATGCTAGCTGTCTAACACTAAGGTTCATTCAAAGTATATCACATGACTGGCGTTATGTCCTTGACAAAGCCTCAATCCATCAGACACTTGTTTTTTACATTGGATCTTTCAGTCTGGCTTTATACTTCACAGTATGGGAGGCAGTGTGACAGCCGTTTAGCCTTTTAGTTTATGGTTTAAGGTGCAAATCAGTTGCATTCTGTCCGTATGGAAGTGTTGCGTATGGATCTGTCACACAAATGCAGTTTATGTTGACACTCAGAATACACATGAATATACATACAGTGGCATGGAAAGCATAGGAGGATTGCATAAATAGTGGGTAAATGCAGTTGATTTCATCTTCTGCTCAGTTCCCTAAAGTTGGAGCAGCCAGTTCTGCATTGATTTTCCTTCACCTTTTAAAACCAGGTGTGAAACTGTGTTATAAAAGGATGTGCTGTTGCGAGTTTTCCTTTAAAGCTGATACAGCAGCTAGACGGAGCAATGAGCCTTAAGCATGTAATATATAAAATATAAAAGACTGAAATATATGGCTTTGTGATAATAAAAAATGACATCAGTCCTGTTGAAAATGTAAGACTGTCAGCATCTCTGCTGTTTCAGCTCTGGTAAGGGCATGCATGATGCGGCTTAGTACCAGATCAATATACAAATCAGTCAAGCTCCCCCTGATGATCATGCTGGACTCACCATATGAGAAGTAGACCATATGATAACATGTCTGTAAGTTCACCTAGCTGTTCTTACTCTACTACCTGTGCTTTTTAATAAACTGGCACAGCAAATCACATCAATCTAAAAAAAATGAGGCAATATAATATCCTTTCCAGCCTGTTTAGACCAGAAATGACCTCCACTGCTGAAAGGCTCATTTCTGCTAGCCTGTCTATGAAGTTTCAGCGTCATAATTAGCACCATGCTAACAATGCTGAGTCTTCACTTTACCACTCTGGGTTTAACATTTCCCTGCTGAAACACAGGAGTTCAGATATCTGGTGACTCAGATAATTGCATTCGTCCATCTCTTTCTGTTTCCATTCTAGTAATTTTCTCTTTCTCACTCTCCCTCGGAGGCAAGGCCTGCATGAAACCAGTGGAGTGCCATTACTCTTAATCTCAGGACCAGATGTATTTGTTTGAGAAGATGTTTGAGAAGTGTGCCGTGACGCAGGTGCACTATGCACACGCAGTCCTTATCATCGTTCACATAAATGACAATAATAATAACAATAATAAAAACAACAATGATAATAATAATAATAATAATAATAGAAAAATTTAAAAATAAAATATAATGCTGTTTCACTACTCCATTTTTATAGCCAGAGTAAAATCATACCTCTTCAAATGTTGAGTTTTTTAACACTATTATCTCTTCATCATTGAATTGTTTAAATTCGGATGCAGTGCAAGACCTTGTATGGCAGAGCTGACGTTGTATAGGAGAGCTGACAGGGGTGTTGCTTTTTGATATCACTGCTATGAAACTTGGTTGGTAATAATAATGTTGGTCAATTAAAAATGTCTCACTTTTGCCTAGAAAATCCTTAAACCAGAAGCGTGAAAAATCCACCTGCTTGCTGTAATTAAAATGCCTATTCCCAAGACCTCAAATGCCAATTCTCAAGGCCTCCCATCAAAGAGAGGAAACAGTAGCCAAACGAAAGAAAAAAAACTGACTGAAGTCCTGTCATCTCACTGAGAATCTGGTTCTCTTTTAAAAGGTCTTGATGCCTGTTTGACCCTTGCTGCTTTCCACACAACCGTTGACTTTCTCACTAAAGTCCACCATTTGCCAGACTACGTATCAAACTATCCACCCACCGGGGCTCACAAGAATAGCCTGCGCCAACAAAGACTCAAGCTCATCCAACAGAGTGCACCCAAGTTCAGAGCTGCCTTCACCAGTTAGATGAATTAGTACACAGGCCGACATAATTCAAGTGCGGCGTATTGCGCAACATGCCGAAGAAGAGCTTGGAGTGCTCACAAGCTGACATCAGTTGCTGCGCTGACCTCTAGGAGTAAACATTATCTCGCCTGTTTGAGCCGTGTTATTTGGCTCATCAGTGGCAACAGAGCAGATGTACTTCGCAGTAAAGCTTTTTGTGGAGGACTCCATCTTCTCACTAAATTTATTGGACTTGTTTGAGGCCCGAGGGGAAGATCCAGGGAAGGTGAACCCTTTGAAAGAGCAACATAATGTCCAGCGCAGTTCAGCACAATAGTATCTATCAATACAGCGGGCCAGGAACACAACAACAACCCCCCCACCACCACTACCACCACCTCACCACCCCTTTAGAGAGAAAGCACAGTGGAGACAGCCAGATCAGAATCGCAGCTCGAGAGGATCTGCCGCTTGTAAAAGAGGCTCCAGAGGTCCATTTACCGAGTGATGCTATCGGAGTGAGACAGGAAGCAGGATCCATGCGTCCAATTAAGAATCAATCACGTTTTGGACAATAAAGGGATTTGGGCCATCTTTCTCTGCTCTGCTACCCTCATCCCCTCCCCTCCCCTTCATCTCTCATCGCTTTTCACTCTCCCAAGCTCAATCAAGAGCAGAAGGAGACATCAGGGGCTGGCTCTGATCAGTACAGTACCAGAAAACCGGGGGAGTGTGTGCATCCGCAGTCTGGTCTGAGTCAATAAACATGATTTTGAACAGACGAAGAAAAGATGTGCTCCGTAATGAATGAGGGAAGCGTGTTTGTTTGGGATGCCGAGCTACGGGTGACGAGAACGTTTAGAACGTTGATTCGTCCCAGGAAAAGGAAACATATCGACAGACACGAGGCTGAATGATTCATACACTGTTTATGGATTGTTTATTTGCAGACATCTACGGAGGTAAACAGGCCTTCAGAGGTTCGGCAAGCAGGGTGGCGAGGACGAGGCACATTCTTTGGGCCTCAGTCTGGCTTTTTGGAGCTTGATGCAAAGCAGTGGTCCGTGTAATGCACCATACGCACAGTAGAAAATCGTTACGACTTGTGTATACCCTTTTCAAAATGCACAAACATGCATGAGGTTTGTGCATTTGGCCGGAACTACCATTGCACGTGACGTTTTGAAGAAATCCAAGAAAAGGAACAAATCATTGATAATCCTGAATTGGTATAAAAGGTATAAAACTCTCCCTCATTCCTTATTAAGCTGTCAAGCGGTTTCAAAACATAATTTCTTCTACAAATCAGTATCAGTCACTGATACATATATTTCACATGCAAAGTGAACAAGAACATGTAATGTCGTGAATAACGTGTGAACACTCAAATTATATGTTATAAGTAACAGGTGTTTTTTTTTTCACATGTGTTTTAATTACATTGCTATAGGCTAATTAGACTAGTACTGCTAACCTGAGTTTGTAACAGTGGTTATGGGGGGTAGGATGTAAGAGTAGTGCACATTTTAAGGGTTCTTTTAAAAATGAATTCCAGCACAGGTAACTACGTACAGATTATCCGCTAACTGCTAAAGTTTACCTACTAAAAATATCAGCTGTAATAGAACTCAGAGCACCTCTACATCACAGGATAGGCGATCTGATTACTTTCCGTTATTTTTGGATTACTTGCCTTTTTAAAGTCACCCAATTTAAAAAAAGGGAAAAGGTCATTTCAACAAACTAACCACACAGTTAAAAAACAAATGACAGATTGCAGGTGAACCTTAATGCTTTCTATCAAACTGAAAAGGTGTTTAGACCCCCCCATCAACAAGAATAATAAACTGAGGCCGTTCTGAAAACTCTGACGTGTCATAGTTCTCCTAATAGGCCTATACTGACTCATAAAACTTCACATTAATGTCTTGTACTTGGGATGTAGTGGTCATTGTCATGACATGCAATAATAGCTGATGTCATAAATTAGCATGTGACAAAAATTGTCATGATATCAAACACTGTAGCCTTTTAATGACCAGTTACTGCCGATGCCAACATGACTGTTACATTAATGAATATGGTTTGTCGTGACAGCTCATGACACCCTAAGGCATCTGCCTTGATATGTTTATGTCCTGATTATATCAATGTTATTCAGCAGGGTTCATGCAAACCAAAACTTCAACAGGCTGGAAATCTGAACTGCTGCTGGGGAAGGCAGAAGGAAACTCTTCAAATCTACATGATTCATGTGACATTTCTAGAATTCAAAATGGTGAATTTTACAAAACAATGGCAATAGGGCAACATTAGGATCTTTTTTCTGTATTTTTTTGCATGTAATGATTATGTAACACCAATACATGTATTCCATCACTGCTCAGCCCTATGGGTAAGTTTGCTCGTCACAGTATATGCCTTATTTCTGACTAGGCTACATCACTGATACAGAGTATAAGAAGCGCTTAGGATAAATCTTTGAAATGGTACAACAGCAGCTCCAACGCAGGAGTGAAAATGAGCCGCACGCGTGCTGCTTCAGATCCTGCTGACAGCACCATTCGTACTCCTGACTCTTTCTCAAACATATTTTAGCACCGGCATGGCTGCGAACCCAGTGCTCAGGATGCCACCTCTCTCTCTCATTTTCTTCTCCTCAATCTCTTTCCGCCCGCTGATGAGAGCCCTAAAGATTTATGACAGCTCACGCCTGTCCTCTTTCACCCCATCAGCTCCCGACAGCTACTGTCCTGGGGATGAAGTGTTAGAACACTTCGGCCAGGATGCGGAGCCCACTAACACCCCTCCAGCTCGCAGCTTGCTGTGGTGACAGAATTCTCACCCACAGCCCGTTTCAGACACTAGAGACGCTAAGCATACGTTTTCAGTAGTGACAAGTGACATCTAGCCGCTGTCTCTCAGACCAAGCCTCAGGCCCAAGACTCTCGGGCAGGAGAAACTCCAGCGTGTGCAGATGCGAATCAGTTGGCCGGTTTGCCAAAAAAAGAAATTGGATCAGAGAAGTAGCGTAATTGTGTTTTAAAGGACAAGTTGAGAATTAGTTTAGTTATTAGTTTTCTACTTTCTTCTCTTGTACTGTCGACTTTGCTGCTTTAACAACAAAAATCTCCCACCCGTGGGACTAATAAAGGGTTTTCTTATCTCATCTTATCTTATTTTATCTTGAAGCCAATCTTTTTGGTGCGTGTTTTCTTTTTGAGGAGGAAACCCTAAACTCAGCTTTTTGATACTAAGGGAAAAACTGAAATTGAAAAATGAAGGCTTTAGCTTCATATTAATGTTAGGGAAAATGGAGACCTAAAAGTAAGAGAGATTTTGTGAGCGTTTACTCTTTCAAGGCAGCTGGTGACCTAGTGGTTTGGGAGTTGCCCCGGTGATCAGGTGGTTGTGGCTTCAAATCCCAGGACTGTGAGTGGCACCACTGAGGTACCCTTGAGCAAGATACCGTCCTCACACACTGCTCCCTGGGTGCTGTGTTCCTGGCTGCCCACTGCTTCACTTGGTGAATAGGTTAAATGCAGAGGAAGAATTTTCACTTAATCAGCATAGCTTTTTAGTGTTTTTTAGCATTAACACCAATTTTGTGTAGTTGCATAATTTTGAGTTATTTTATGCTTAGATTCTGTACTGAATTGGGATTTTATTTTCGGGACACTATAGATATCATATCGATAACGATTGTGTTAAATTCTAAGTTAATTTTTCAAATGTAAATGCCAATGTAATCTAAGATCTTTTATCTGTTTGCAATATTATAACAACCAACTGCAGAGCTAAGCAATCATAGTAGGCCAGCTTTGAGGAATGCTTTACTGAGGGCTTGCATTCAAAAGGCTAAACATCTACATAAACCTGTCAGGCCAGCTAAAATAAACCTATACAGACATTTATACAGGATTATTCTAAAAAGCACCAGAAGTCACTGAACTGACGGAGGAGAATGACATTAAAAGCCTACACACACGTAAATATATACACACTATACATATCTATATATATATATATATATATTAGGGCATTAACACAAAAGTCAACTAGTCAACTAGTCGACTTCAGAGGCACTAGTCGACTCTGCCTGAAGGAAGTCGAATAGTCGAGTGTTTTTGTCCTCTCTCTGTGCCCGCTTGTGTACGCAATGCAGTCTCTGCCTCTGATTGGCTGACACTGACACGCGTTCTGTGACTTAACCAATTATTGTAGTCCCTTCATAAAAGGGGCGGTACCGTTGCCGCTTAGAGAGAAAGGTAAACACAGACAACAACAAAGCGAGAGACATGGCAGCAGAGACACACACACATCACATGTGTGGAGATACTTCACTCTAGACACACAAACAGCACAGAGACCTGCACA
>JBBPCY010000035.1:2930817-2941340 GCA_037974405.1 Brachyalestes nurse | reverse complement strand
AGGAAGAGAGAGAGAGAGGGAGACAGAGGAAGAGAGAGAGAGAGAGAGAGAGGAAGAGAGAGAGAGAGAGTATAGGATAGGGTTGTAAGAGAGAGAGTATGTAAAAGAGTAGTAGAGAAAGAGACATAAAAGAAAGAGATGGACAGAGAGAGAGAGAAAGTATAGGATAGAAGTGTAAGAGAGAGGAAAGAAAGAAAGAGAGAGAAAAGAGAGAGACTGACTGACAGAGAAAGAAAGAGAGAAATAAAGGGGGCAGTTTGGGGGCAAGTAAAGCTTGAAGGAGACAACAAGGATTTGCAAAAAGCAAACATTAACCCTTTCATTTCTTCCTTCCTCGCTGTATAAATATGTTCATAATCGCTTCTAAATGATTCAGAATTGATGCTGGATAACAATAATAACATTAATCACCCTGTCTTTTGATCCTTGGATATCGATTAAGCCTTGCCTTGGTCTTAATTGCAATGCTAATTGTGCATCACCATTAAAAATCCAATTAAGGTCTAGATTATACCGTAATCTCCTAATCTGGGCTGGGTCTGGTAAACTGGCTCTTAGAGTTTAATTGGTTAAAAGATCCTGACCTAAAGCTTACAAGCCAAACTGTGTGTGTGTGTGTGTGTGAGAGTGTGTGGTTGTGTGTGTGTGTGTGTGTGTGTGTGTGTGGTTGTGTGTGTGTGTGTGTGTGTGTGTGTGTGGTTGTAACAATGGATAATATAAGAGGAAGGGTCTTACCTTGCTGGCCGCGTCTCTGGGCATAAACCACCACCACCGCCGCGAGCACCACACAGCACACCGACGTCACAATGTTGGCCATCTGCAATCGCACACACACACAGGGACGACGGTTAGCTTCCGGTCAGAAACACCCACCCAGCCCCACTGATGACCAGTCAACATCAGGAGACTCCTCTCTCGCTCTCTCTCTCTCTCTCTCTCTCTCTCTCTCACTTTCACTCTCTCTCTTCCTCACTCGTCCTCATCTCTCTGTGACTGTCTCCTCATCCCCCGCCCTCATCTACTCTTTCCTCTCTCTTCCCTCTCACACTCCCCCTCTCCTTCCTCCCTCTATATCTTTCCCTTCTTCTCTCTTTCTTTCTTTCTCTCTCCTCATCTCATCATTACTCTCTCTCTCTCTCTCTCTCTCTCTCTTTCATTCTCATCTTACAGCGGATGATCAGGAGAATGAGCGTCCGCAGGGAAAACTAACTCCTCACACACACACATGGCTTTAAAGGGCCAGTGAAGTCAGAGAGAGCTCTGACCTCAGCCTCCTCCCTCTGGCCTTGGGGTATGGAGTGAAAAAGAGAGAGAGAGACAGAGACAGAGACAGAGAGACAGAAAGGAGTAGACAATGCCAGGCTCTGTATGTCTGCGGATGTTTTCGGTGCGCTGCTCCTCCGACATCACCCCTCTAACCCTGGCCAGTAGTCTCTCTCATGCTGCTGGATCCCTTCCTCCTCTCTCTTCTCTTCTTCTGTCACTTTCTCACCCTCACTGTCCATTCAGTTTTACTTTCCTCCCCTCTGTTCTGCCTGGTACAATGTTTGGGGACACCTTGCCTTGCTGTTGTGTTCAACATAAAGAGTAAAGTGGCCATTTCTGTCATGCGTGAACACACAACAGCACACAGTGTGCAACTCTGCATTTAACCCATTCACCAAGTGAAGCAGTGGGCAATCCCAGTCCTAGGATTCAAACCCACACCCTTCCGATCACACGTTGCAACTCCCAAACCCCTAGGCCACCAGCCGCCCCACATGTTCATGTAGCCCTGTATGTCAAGAGTGTCGGATCAGAAAGAAAGCAGGCCTTCAGTGACATTTGCAGTCACCGGGTCCCTTGAACTGCAAGATGCAACTGAGCGAAATCAGCATGACATAAACAAAGCGCCTTTGTTTTTAGTTAAGCTTGTTTTTTCTAGCAGCACCAGTCACTAATTAACAGTGGATCACTTTCTGAAAGGGGTGAGTTCCAAAGTTTTCTGTCTATGCAAATCTAAAAGACAGCCAGTGAGCAGAGCCAGCTTACAGTTAATGGGGTTGCATGCTTTTTTGCAGGCCGAGGAGCCTTTTTTCTATTGTTTTCAAGGAGATAGATGCTTTTTCAGCAC
The DNA here is from genome assembly GCA_037974405.1 of Brachyalestes nurse. Classification (NCBI taxonomy): domain Eukaryota; kingdom Metazoa; phylum Chordata; class Actinopteri; order Characiformes; family Alestidae; genus Brachyalestes; species Brachyalestes nurse. Next base: position 2,939,227 of record JBBPCY010000035.1, on the reverse strand, counting down.
CGCTTTTGCACGCTGGGTGCCTGTGCCCTGCACGGCTGGTTTTGTGCTGAGCGCTCTGACCATGCTGAGCTGAAAAAACGTAGCCTCGAGCGTCACGAGCGTTTTTTCCATGCTGACCATTCGGGATGAAAGAAAAGTGGGCCTTGAGTGACAGCTGCAACACGGGATAATATTTTTTTGATCAAAATTAGCAAAGTATAATTAGCAGCTATTTTTGGTTTGTTTAGCTTGTTTTTGCGGTTTGTAGCATCGCTAATTAATAGTAAAAGAGAGTGACAGAGCTTTAGTCTAGAGGATGGCCAGCTGATTGACAGTAAGGATGCTGCAGCTGCTTAGCAACCAGGAGATCAGCAGCGAGATTCAGAAAAATGCAGCCTCCCCCCTAAAAAAAACTTTCATAGGACATATCCATGCTCCACCCAGAAATCCTTTCACTGCACCTGGTACCAATTTACTGAGAATTCTGGCAAAAAATCGAATTCAGCCTTGACTGTAGTTTTAGAGTTGCTACATCATATTGAGTTTCCAGTTTACTACACTACTGAGAAGGACAACAGGTTGCAGCTTTTTGACACTAGGTGAGATGATGACAGTTTGTCCACTATGTCGATGTCACACAATAAATAAATAAATAAATAAATAAATAAATAAATAAGCATGAAATAAGTGTCCTAAACCCTAAATTTCTATGTTTTGACAAAAATTCTTTAGGTCAAAAATAAATTTTTGCCAGCATTGTCACAACGGTTGCTATGAAAGAACATATTTATGGGTGGAGTGTGATTATTCCCATTTTGGGTTCATGGTCGTGTTTGGAAACCCTGGTCAAATTGCTATCGTAATGGATTTTCGCACATATTTGTGTGTGTGTGTGTGTGTGTGTGCGTGTGTGCGCATGCGTGTGGGTAAATATATGGAAATTATGCATATAAGTATGCATATAATGTACTTATTTAACCTTAAAAACAACAGAGCTTATAGTTTGATCAGGAATGTGTAGCTTTACTACTCAGCTCTTGTATGAAGTGCAGGTTTTGCTTCAGTAACAATCTGACAGTTTGCTTACTGTTAAAGCTTTTTTTTTTTTTTCAGAACTCTTTTGACCAGGGGTGGTTTACGCAGCTGAAATGTTCGAGTACTGATAAGAGCTGACGTCTCAACAAGGGGATAAAATGTGCCATTATTGTGACTGTGAATGTTCTCCTCCACAGAGACCAGCCAAGACTTAAACATCATTACAGGCTGAGAAGTGCGCATTTGTACTGAAAACATGAATAAAAGCGTCCCCAAACTTTTGAGGCGCGGTTCATCTCCCTCCCTCGCTCCGATCCTCCTCTCCTAAGAAGACTCCCAGAGCCAAGCATCTGAAAGTCCGACCAAGAACAACACCTCCCAGGGCTGAGGTATCAATCCGTCTCTCTAAGTATCTCCCACATTTCAAACATTAAAAGGGCCCCATAGTTAGAACAACACAAAGACGCACATTTTTCAGAAGCAGACGCTCCGTACAACGTTTGAGGCAAAGAGAAAAACATTTTTTCCCAGTTAAAAACACAAAGTCAGCCATGGGAGGGAACTCCAGCAGAAGACTAATATACTTTTTGCACCACTTAATTGTTTCCCCTGATCCCAGCGGTAGTTATTCATTAGACTTAAACAGGAAATCATCACATGGCAGCACGGCGAAAGCTGCCACGCCAAGGGTATTTAGCCATGAGTCTTATCACCACACTGACATAAAAGAGCCATTCCATCCTCTTTTACAAGGTTTTCTTTTGCCGTTGAGAACAAACCCTTTTCCGGCAAAAGAAAAGGTGTAAGATGTAAACATAAAGGTTTCCGTCCACACAGTTAAGATACATGATGTTTAGCTTTTGCGGAGCTAATTATTACAGCTCCATTTATCTCTCGGCATACCAAGATAAGGCTGGGTTCACACCAGATTCATCGCTCGTTAAACACCGGACGCGCATTCATTTAGTTTCCTATCAAAACAAGATTGGAAACTATTTTCTTAGTTTGAAATATGAGGCATAATTCTAAAATATAAAAGTGCATTACCTCTGTTCTGAGTCTTTTTTTCCTGGGATATTTCTCAGTTCTTCTATAAGTTGACAGGAGATTTGCACTTCAACATATTATGCGTTAAAAGTAATTGACTGTGTTATTATATATTAGATAATACACACACATACATTTATATACTGTTCAACTGTAAGACAACTTGTTGAATTAGCATTTTTTAGATAACATTCTTTAAAAAAAAGTGGTACAATGGGCTCTTTGAGCAATGCCACAGAAGAACCATTCTATTATAAGAATAACATTTGTAAATAAGATCTCTGAGTATGAAGGACCTTTTAAACACTTAAATAATGTTAATGTTCTTTACAAATGTAAGAATTCATCCAAGATTCTTTGGGTATTACGGAGGTGTTAGTTGATTTGACTTTTCTTTTTGTTTCTACATTGTACTTATACGGCTGAAAAATATTCAAAGTGCAGGCCTGAACAAGGATTCGGAATGTCAAACGAGATGCGGTTCATTACATGAATAAATATGTGATTAATTATGTAATCAGTTAAATAATTAGGAAGTGTAGAGTCAAAGCTGTTAGTACAGAATTTACACTACTGTTAAAAATGTAAACGTTAATGTTTTTTGTTAGTTTGTATATGATGTGGATTTAAATATTAAATTGATGTGTGTTGCTAAGTCTCCATTAAAACTCGGAAAGACAGATGATCATGATCAGATCCGTGGCTATGGGCTAATTTTAATTATTTTTATTCCTTTTGATTTCTTTCTTTTTCATAAAACATTCGGGACTGTAGCCCCAGATGCCCTGGCCTAACGCCGACCCTGGTTACAGCCTTGATTACACTTAATTATAAATGAAGCCTGTCTCTGCTGGAATTCATCACTGACCAGTTTCAAAGCATTTCTTAATTAATTCTGTGATTGAAATATCAAAACAGCATAAGCGAGGTACTTTGATATTTTCAGTTGCCGCCGCCGCTCAAGAGATGCAGACTCCTTTTCTGGTTTCCAGAAAGTTTCAAATCAACCATCCGGCGAAATACTTGAGGATACGTGTTGATTGACACTTCGTATTTATTTCTGCATTACAGAAATAAAGCATACTGACAGCAGTGAAATTAAAATTGCATCTCCCTGTCACTGCTTTAGAATTCTCGCGCTTCCTCTCTTGGCCCGTAAGTAGCATTTAGCCTATCAAACTCTGGAACAATAAGTTTGATATCTGACAGCTCAGGATCTTTTTTTTCTTAATGGCACCCTGTGGCACTGAGGATTTTATAATAATACCAGCCAATTGAGAATCATTTCTCTCTCCTTCATCCACTTCCATATTTATTTATTCATTTTTTATTTATGGCTTTTTCAGTGCTGAATAGGCGTTTCGCTCGGCGCTTAATTAAAATATATAATTCATTGGAGCTACTGAGTGATTCTCACTCTCTCTCTCTCTCTCGTTTCAGGTTCTTTGTGATGTCCTGTACAATTTGCATTTAAATTGGAAATTCCAGGCTGAATAGTGGCGAGAGGGGGTATGAAGTATCACAAAATAGAATCCCAGGCCCATCCAGAGGAGTCCCACCACACCGTTGAATGACACACCGACAGAAATCATAAAAGCCACCCCTACTTTTATTGGCTGTTTTATTTTCCACCTTTGTCTCCTTGGGAAAACCTCTGAATGTGTGAAAGTGTTCTCTATTATGAATCTATCTGCTTTAAAGCATAGGAAGATTAGGCGAGATGTTTAATGCAAATGGCACCAGTGGCAGCACGGCGCCATGGAGGGGAAAAAAAAGTAGGGAAAAAAAAAATGAAGAAGAACATGAGAACCTCAGGTGGATCTCTAAGCTTAGTCATAGAGCCGAGCGCATAGAGGATGCTGCCTCGCAGGAGTTACAAGTGAGAAGCTTTGATTAGGAATTCTTCTGAAGAGTTTTCACAGCATCTCACCTGACGTGCTGTAAAGTTTCCAGCTTAAACTGGAACTTCACATGATGTTAAAAAACATCCTGTGAGTTCTGGGGTGGTTGAGATGAGTCAATTAACCCCTTAAACTCAGAAACACTCACAAACAGTTACGCATTTCCATTACCTCACTCTAATACATACCTATTACATCACACACAACAGTGACTGAATAAAAATGTGTAGTACGCCTTTTTATCAGTGTCTGAAGTCAGTGTTCACATTATGATGGTTGACGGCAAACTGAATATGAAGCTGCGCAGACAAAGCTGTTAATAACTGTACTGAGGGAAAAGGCAAAGACGTGTATTTACAAGTGCTGAAATCGCCTACAAATTCTAATTCTCACATAATTAGGTTTTGTATGGGCTTTAAACAGAGATCCATAACTATAATCTCAGCCAGAGCTCAAATCCTCTACAACACATGCACTCCTACAGAAGCCCATCTCCTGTAATTAAAGCTCTGCTTCCTGGGCCCCTCCTGACACTAATTCCCCCCATCAATTGCAGGCTATCAGAGATCACTCAGATTAGCATCCGTGCTACAGAGGGGCACAGCGAGTGGCCTGTACATACATGCATTCAGTAAGGCTGACCTCCAGGCCTGGGCTTTGTCTTTAATAGTATGCTAAAGACAGCATCAATCCTGTCAAGGCCTGCCTGATGTGGGGGGACTGCAACCTCCAGGCTGCCGGGACGGTGCATGAATTTGAACAAAGAAATCAATACAGCATCAGCACACATGGTGCCAGACATCTCTTTTAGTACCTGTCTACACCAAGTATGTGTGTGTGTGTGTGTGTGTACTTGTGTGTCGAGTAAATGTGTGTTTAGGTGCATGTGTGGGCCGCTGAGCGTGAGCATGCATGCGTAGCTGTGTTTGAGCTAGGCTAGCAGGGGTTAGCCATCTGGATTGCGTCCACAGGACTGGACCTGTTCCACACCCTGAAGAGCTCCCTAACCAAACACAGGTCACTGACCTCCTGACCCTCCTGAGTGTATCAAACCAAAGCAAACAGAGCGAGACTGTGGGCGGCCGGGGCCTGCTTAGCAATGATAGGCTTCATTCTCTTAGAGCATGCTGGGAGCTGAGTGAGAAGATGTCTCTTGGCTATATCTGGACAGACCAAGCCTCTGGTTTAAGTTAACATCACTGACGCAACAAGATACAGGAGTGTGAATAACAAGCGCGCAAGTGTGAGCTGTCACATAAAGGGGAATTCCACCCCACATTTCTTCATAATTAGAACTGAAATAGGCATGTTGTGCCTGAAAAAAAGTCATATCCATAAAGGAGTGTATAGTCACTGGCTGATATGATGAATAAATATACTTCATATACTTCAACAGAAATGACAACTATAAAAATGGGAGGATAAAACTATTAATGGCCAAAGCTTGTTTAACAGGTTAATTAACATGTAGATAGTTGACCATTGATTCATCCTACCCAGTGATTAGACATCACATTAGCACCATGTGTAATTTTAGTTCAGGGTACCACTTTACAATAAGACTCCCTTTACAAAGGGCTCCCTTTACAGTTCTGCCTATGAAAGAGACAAGATAAGCTCAGCAACTAGCAAGATCTGGGACTGAGCCTGAGTCAATGTATGATAACTGTTATTACTTGTTTATAATTGCTTATTAATGATTTATAAACTGTTTAAAACCTATTTAACAACTTGAATATAACAGATTAATAAACGCTTTATGAAGGTAGTTTTATTTTAAAGCGTTACCTTTAGATTCTAATCAACATCACATTTGTGCTTGTATGGCAAAAATATATTTTATTGTGAATTAAAAACTTGTTTTTAAACGTAATTCAAACTGCCTATACAGAAGCTATTGGAACACATGTAGAAAAATGACAAAATCAAGCTAATGTACCAAATTAAATCAAGCTAATGTACCAAACCCTCATTCAATACAATATAACCTTCACATATAATCTCATATAATATCCCTCGCTTAACCCATTTATCTCATCAAGCCTGGGGACAATGTGATATCTTTGCTCTAAGTCAAACTCAGATAACATCACAGGCACTTGCATTTACCCCCCACTCCGTGTGTCCTTTCTAAATGAGTTATTGAGGTGAAAACGTGTCCGGCCATGAACCGGCCTCTGTACCTCAGCTCTGAAACACTTTGTTTACTTGGATTCCACCAGGGCCCTTAAAATACGGCGTCCATGAATAGGGCTTTCCTGATCCGGCAGCAAGCGCAACCCTGACCACCCGGCGTGCTGACCACACCACGCGGCCTGGCCCATTACGGGGAGGCTAAATAAGCAGACACCCCACAGCGAGATGCACACAGGATGCTTTTTCCTCAATAAGGAGGCTATGTGAGCGCAGCCGTGCGCGTGCGTGTGTTTGTGCATAAACATAGCGCTGTTTACGGCCACTACGAGCGCATAATAAAATGACTATGATGCTGTGAATAGCAGCTTCAAATACTCGATTTTTCAGGGGATGAGTGGGTGGGGTTTGGGGCGAATCAAGCTGTCTGTTGACAAACACAACACAGACAGCACAGCTTGCCTGCTCTTCTGGACGCAGGCCCAGATTTCTGCCTCTGCCGCCATGAGACCGGAGGGAAAATATGTCCAAACGGCACCGCGGTTACGGCAATGTTGTCTAATGTTTATGAATTCCACCCTTCTGCTCAAACGCTATGATCATACATGGAAAGGCATATGGAAGAGTCACCAGATGAAATGCTTCAACAGGTTGCCAGAAGAAAGGATGTGAAGGATGATGACAATGATGATCGACACGCCATTTGTTTTTTATTTCGCTGAGGTCATCTGTGCTAAGGCCGCACCTTTATGCTAATATCCCCAGACTTGCTAGAACTCCTTCATGCCATGCAGAAGCAGCGAGGAGCCATTTGACACTTAGTGATCTATGACTCGTAATATAATTATCTATTTCTTCATCAGTTCCCTAGCCCTGGGCGGACATCTGTCATGAAGGGATGGGGCTAGGACTGACTCTCTCTCTCTCTTTCTCAGTGTTAAAGAGACAGTTTCGCAAAAAGAGAAATGTATATTCGAATTTTTCCCTTTAACCCAAATGTAGCCAGTCGTCATGGGCCTATTTGGGGCCCGACACTTGCATCTGTCAGTTCCTGCTGGAGCCATGAGACTAAAATAGTAAGCAATAGAAGTGTATACTTATATGACATACTGTAACAAACATAAACAGACGCGTTTCGGTTGACTGCCATTGGTTTTAGCTATGTAATATACTTTACAAACAAATGTCATGCAGTCCTTTCTTAAGAACAACATGCATGATGTCATACAGAGTCAGAAAGCATCTAGGCAAATGTATTAATTTATTATTTAACGCAGTTTCTACTTCTTGACCAAAGAAGCCAGGAGGGTCATGTATTTAACAGTAGAAGTCACAATAATCTCCATCAATAGATCCCCAAATTTCTCAACTCAATGAACTCAATCAATCTGCCTTTTCATCAAAGTGGCAAAGCATGGTTTGTTCAGTTGTACAGTAAAGTTAACTTGTATAGCCCAAGTCCTCTACCACTCTGACAGCTTTGCACCACTTTAATGAGAAGGTAGATGTGCTTCGAGTGGGTTAAGAGATGTTTTCGGAATTTACGAAAACAACCAGGCTGATTTTTGTTTGTTAGTTTAGCAACTAAATAATGGACTCCAAAGCATGTCTTTGCAGATCGAATAGTTAAAATTTGATACGGCATTATTCCTAAGGCAACTATTCTCTACACAACTCAGTGATGATTTAGGAGCATAGTTTGCACACGGCTAATTAGTGATACCATTATATGTTTGCTACAGCAGCCTTGTAGCTAGAAGGAAAAAACTACACAAACATGTTTCAACTGATCCACTGCTTGGGTGGTTGAGACAATCTGCAACACGTTTTTGCCAAGCTAGCAATTTAACTTTTAGGTTGTTTTTTTTTCTACAGAATGGCCCTGAACTGCAAGGCGAGTTAGTCTTATTTATAGATTGATTTGTCAGTTGAAAGTCATCTATAAATATAGTGGGGAAAACAACTGGGTGGTGGTGCCAGGCAGTGGGCTTGGTTGAGCTCCAGTGTCATGGCTGGCATGGGGCAGCCTCCATGCCCTGTGGCATGAACGCTAAATGTGCCTGCCACCTCTGCAGGAAGACAACATCTGTTCTTCCGACAAAACAGAGAGCAGGAGCCAATAAATTACCATGCCGTATGGAGGCAGCAGGGTGCACAGGAAGTGCTTGGAAAAATAGCAAAAAAAACCAAAACACTTTTTGACAAGCAGAATTAGGAGAGAGATGTGAGGTGTGGGACATAGATAGATAGATAGATAGATAGATAGATAGATAGATAGACAGACAGACAGACAGACAGACAGACAGACAGACAGA
>JBBPCY010000035.1:2901280-2929686 GCA_037974405.1 Brachyalestes nurse | reverse complement strand
ATAGATAGATAGATAGATAGACAGACAGACAGACAGACAGACAGACAGACAGACAGATAGATAGATAGATAGATAGAAAGAGAGAGAGAGATAATGCAGCCTAGTCTTGAAAGTCAAAAGATGCTTTTGACTTTTCACAGGTAAAGAAACTGTTTTACCTTAGAGATTTCTCTGAAACAAGGCGATGTTGGCACTTTGTCACTCACAGAGCTCTTCCTGTGCATGTTTCTGAGTGTAGTGTGGGAGTGAGCTCGGCGTCAACAGCAGAGGCCTTGCCTCGGCCCACGGCGTGGCTGAGATCAAGGAATGCCTCTGGGACCTGAAGCGTGGACCAAAGAGTGTATATTCCTTCTTTGTCTGCGTCACAGACTGAGGCAAGGAGTAGCCCATGCCACATTAGTGGGAGTTTGAGCCTCTAGTCATCTTAGGTTTGCATTGCCAGACCCTGTGTTAATGGTAGCACTTTATTTTCCAGCAAAAATGAAAAAAGAAATTCCAAAGTAACCGTAGTTTAAAAGCAGAAGGAGACACACGGGGTGCATTCAGGTGAAATAAAAAAAAATGTTTGTAGCTTTTGGTTTCTCTACAAATAATTTAATTAGTAGGCCTTTTAAACTTTTTTCTCCTTGGCGTCATGGTAATACAGCCAAGAGGTTGGTTAGGACTTTAGGAGCTCGACTGAAGTTCTTAAACATTATCCCATTATTAAGCAAAATTAAGAAGTGTTAATGATGATTTGATTTACAATTCTCACAAGAAAGTTGTCACTTCAAGTCTTCTAGAAATACATACGAGGTAAACGATACTGTACTTGTGGTTGATCTGCATTTTATTTCTAGAAATGTTCCTAAGATGAAGTAAGTAACTGGATGCATGGCTTTAATTAGGAGTATCTTTATTAATAACTTCACACCATGAAGTTCTGTTTGCTAGCTGCACCAGTGTTTCCCAAACCCTGTCCTGAAGACCCCCACTCCTTCACATAATCACTCATTTCAACCCAGGGAAAGGCTTGTTAATTAGTTGATTAGTAAGATAAGGTGTGTTGGGAGCATGGAAAACACTAAAATATGCAGATCAGTAGATGCAACCAGGACCAGGTTTGGGAAACACTAAGCGAGTATTTACATTAACTAATGTCATCAATGTTAGCTTAATTTTCAGGCAACCAAATTAGGTGTATCAAGAAAATTATGTAATGGACGCAAAAAGCAATATTTTTTCTTGTGTAAAAAACACCACCACAACTCTGAGACTCTGAGATGTATAGTGCTATCACTGTGTGTACATTGTGTGGACCTTGCACTGGTGTCAAGGTTGCACACATGTGGGTGGTCCAGTGTGTGTACATATCGGTGTGGGCATGCCATGCTGCATAACTGGTGTTAGGTAGGTGGTAACCAATGCTGCACAGAGCAGTGTGGACAGGTAGCTCATTGTGTGGATAAACTGGTCTGACTTATGGTTGGAGTCCAATATGTGGCCCCAGGGACTAAAGCGCTGCATCAGTGTTGTCAGAAGCAGCCTGCAGCTTTGGGGAGAAGCCCAGGGGCATCCCAGGCTGTGGAGGCCAGGCTTCAGCAACCCTCGTCCCAGCACTGACAGAGTCATTAGCATTCTATTCCCAACTCCCTGCTCCTTTCATTGCTTATTAGCCATACAATCCATTACAGGCAGGCCATGCTCGCGGCCTCCTCCCCGCCAGCCCCCCAAATTACACATGGGGGGAAATATTCCATCAGCATGGGTAGGCGCACTCTTCAGATCCAACATCATTATGAAGTGGAACTTTTGAAGAAAAGCAACAGGAGATGAAAAGGCCAATGACCAAAGAACCATCGAGTCACAGAGGGCACTTAGTTATGAGAGGAGCGGTGTGATGTTGATGGCGTCTCGCCGCAGGAATCGGCATAGCAACTTGTATTCACACATACAGATGCGGCGGTTTCAAATCTGCCATAAGGGAGGTGCTCCATATGAAACAACATGACTATTAAAGGCATCATTACCAAAGTTGTCCCAAACACTGCCTATGAAATATGAAGCATATCCAACACCCCATATGCATTCTGAGTCTTTCAGGCCATCGCAGAACTAATCAAACAGCGTCTTTTTCCATAGGAACCATTTGGAGTTCAATTTCAGATTCCATTTCACAGAACTGCGGGATAAGCAGCAGTATCCTGGACCTGTCGTTTCGGCGTGATTACAATTGCAGAGCTGGAAACTGTCACATCTTCACCCCTCTCCCCAACAGAGACCATTGATTTGTGCTGCTGAAAAGGGAGCGAGAGAAAGAACGAGAGATAGCCCTCTCGCACGGTAGAGTGGAACCTCCACACAGCCCACCTGAGCGAACAACACTGAGATTATCTGGTAGCTGGCCTACACTTTACACTCTCTGCTCTGTTGCGCTGTAGGCTTGAGTGACATAGGCAGCCGGTCACAGCTGAAGACGAAGGCGGTGAATGGAATATACAGGCAACTTTCTGTTTTGATAAGGACGGGAGAAAAAGATTGAAAAAAAAAAAATGAAAGCCACACAATGTTCCCTTAAAATCAAGGTCAAAGACACTGTCTTTGCCACATTGTAACATTCTCCCAGTCTTTTTCCCTGTTTTCACGTCTGTCTTTATTCACCCCCTGCTTTGTCGTTTTGATCATAGCCCTGCTTTAGCCCCACCCATTTGCTAATCTGTTCACCTGACTCCCGTTCCTGTCTCAACTCTGTCCAGGTGGTCTCGTTTCCCTGGTTAGTATATATACCCCCGTTTTTTTCGGTTTGTGTTTGTTGGTTATCTTTGTTTTGGCCCCAGTGTTACTCAGTTTGTGTTTGCTCTGTGTTTGTTCAGTTTTCTGTGTTTTGCCCAAGTGCTTTGTGACTTATATTGTGTTTTTGCCGCAGTGTTTTTGCTCTCTGTGTCTCCGTTTAACCCTGTTAATCTCTGTTCTGTTCTAGTTCTACTTTGTCTTGTTTTGTTTTTCCTTAGTTAATTCCACTGTTAGTTCCATGTTCTGTTTGGTTCTTTTTAACCTCTTGTATCTTGTTTCTTGTGAATAAATTATGTGTTTGCGCTGACATCCTGCTCCTCTAAGCTCCTCTAATCTCTAATATGTTACAGGGTGATGCCATAGAACACTCCTTGCCTGCCAAGTCCTGGAAATCATCCACCCTGAAGAGTTCAGATCTATCTCACCTGGCACTTATATTCAGACAGCCCTGAAGGTCTTCATCACCACACATTACCACGTGTGTTAGATTAGAGTTGATGCAGGGTGGTAGATCTCCAGGACTGGCACTGAGCATCACTGTTCTATGGCTTCATCCTAAAGAACCTTTTCTTTGACCTTAATTATTAGAAGACATCTTGTGGCTTTCATTTTTTTCTGTCACATTTCTTTTTTTCTATCCTTTTCAAAACAGAAAGGTTCAATGCCTCCCAAGTACTGCACACCCCTGCCATAGAAGAATTGCTTTTGGTTTCTTATTGTAGAAGCTTTCAATGGACAGTGAACTCAAAGAAGCCACTTGAGGTGTCTTCAGGGAACTAAAAGAGGTTCTTTTATGTCACTGCTCCTAAGATTGCTTTCTGGCACCTTTATTTAAAAGAGTGAAACTGAAAAACGACTGGTAAAGAGAAAGACACTCAGGATGGTGACTAAAACATTTGGAGTGAAGGGGCTAGACTTCACTGTGCCACAAAAAACCCAACTGCATACAAAGCCTGTCTGCTTCTTGCAAGGCACAGCCTCTATCTGCTGACCCTAAAGCCTCCTCCATATGGTCTGAACATACCCAGTCCAGCAAAAAAACACCTCAGCAGTGCACAAAAGTGCGATTGACAATTACATTTTACACGAGCTGGAGAATGCTTGTCTCAGGAATGTCTGTCTTCGAATTAAATTATTGATTTGTTTCTATGCCATTGTCGTTGCCCTCAAAGACAATGGCAACTCTTTCTTATCTACACCAGCTAGCCCACAGGATAGAAACTCCACATGGCTATGGTACAAAAACAGCATTTGATTGACTACAGTAAATCCACGATGAGCTAAATTTTCCATTGTGAAAATTACAATGGCTCACATAATTATCAGCATACTAATGCTGAAACCACTAAAATGATAAACCCTTCATGTTAACCTTGGGAATTCAGAACAACTTCTATCAATGACATTCTGCCACATGCCTTTTGATTGTGCCCAGTCAAAACACCTAGCGTGTTTCCTCTTCCCTCTTATGAATGCAACTCAGCAAAAAGTGCAAGTGCTAATGGCATGCTAATAGGGACAGCTAATGGAGTTTATTTTTGGGCGTCTCCTTTTTGCCTCTATCGACTAGCATCCAGGAGGGATATAAGGGCATGCTATTCTTTACACCTTCTCATCTCGATCGCCTTCAGCTTGTAAGCTAATATATTTTGAGCTTCACTGATCTATTGATCCTCTTCGCTGCTCAAAAAAAAGGATCTTTTTAAGTGAAAGAAAATGAGATGGAGGGGGAAATGCCATGGCCTTTCAAGGAGAGAGGATATTAGCATTTTGATGGTTTGAGGAGAGGATTAGGCTGTGTTTAAGGAGAAAACAGACAGGTGGAGACTTGGCAACATGATTTCTTGTATGAAGATCAGGCACTGTTTTATTGCTGGCTGTTGTTGGTTACAGATCTACTGTATCACAGGCTTAAGTCATTCATTAGGGGAAACAAAATGATTCCCCAAAGTATATCGGCAAGACAGCTCAAGCTAATATGTACAGCTCTTGCAGGTACACCATGTAATGGCCTCAGGTTGTTTATCCCTCTGCTGGTGACGCTCTCGCCCATCTTAACTGCTACTGACACGTGATAATGCACATTTGACTGGCTCTCTCTCTCCTTCCCCTGTTTGCGGATGGCCTGTAATAAACACTCCGCGTAGGGCTTGTCTGCCACTGTCATGCTGAGCAGAATCAGCAGCGAGTGCATTAGCTGCTCTATCGGAGAGCGTATTGATCTGCTCTGAACATGGTTTACAGCTACAGAAAAAAAGCCGGGGAGAGCCGGCCTACAGGAGAGAGAGAGCATACATTTTATTCCACAACCTGGCTCCCAGCCAGTGTTTCATAGCTACATTACATAATTACAAATTCTTCTTAGGGGATACGGATACCAGAGGGCTAGTAGATATCAGCATGAAAAGAATGAAAATGAAATGAAAAAGCGGAAGAATAGATACTCTGTGTCGTTTTTGTGCTGTTGTTGCTCAATCAAACGGAACCAAATGGACCTCATTAGACACTAATATTTTACCACCCAGTATTCTTGAAGGATTCCTGTTTTTACACTAAATGAAAATCAATAGCTAATCAAATATTGCTTGAACCCTAGAATAAAAGGAAAACGGCAGTAGATGACCGGCAAGGGAGCCTTAGACCACTGGGGGCTTTTAGATGATGATTTATGTGAATTAAAGAAATACTGTCTGTATATTTTTTTTCAATAGAACCATGTGCATGTCTGCACACATAACTCTCCACAGTATCTGTCATAATACTGTATTCATTCAAACTGGCAATATAGATGTCAACTGCACTAAGTGGAGTAATGTTACTTACCTATAGTATTTAAAGTTCTGCAGAGTTTTTATTGGATTTATTTAGACGTTATATTTTATAAAGTTCTTGTCTCTGTGTGTCCGTGCAGTCATAGAATAAGCAGTTTCCCCCATGATCAATAACGTTTTCTGATTCTGATTGAATGTTGTCTTGTCGTGTTGTTTTGCTGCTCTTGTGCTTTTGTTGTACTCTCTCTCCTGCTCTCTTTGTCCTGTCTGCACTGGAGGAACGTTGTTTCATTTCACTGTGTATGGTTGAAATGACAATAAACCTACTTGACTACTTGACTAATCTTTAAGAAGCTTGTTTACTTGCTTAAAATTGATCCCCAGTGGTGCTGCAGCTATCCGTGGTTGGGAGTCCAAAAGAGCACAATGTCGCTTTGTCTTGGTGGGTAAGATGGTCTTCATCTATCCCTCTATTACTCAGCTCAGTGCTTCCTAGTGCACTCTTAGCTGACATAACAGAATGGGTAGTCAGTACTCTCCTCCAAGCACATTATATTGGACATAGTGCTCCAAAAATGAGGTGCCTGTCTTCATGTAACTTGGAGGAAGCACATGCTCACCTTCGCCCTTTCATTCCTAGCTAGCGCGTAGAAGTCTGAATTGACTGAATTGGGCAGAAAAATTGGAAAAATAAAAAAAATGACAATAAAATGAACGTCCAAAAAGTCATCTAGTACTGAGTTTCCGCATAAAAGCATAGTTAATGAAGTTTCCCAAGCCTTTTCCATTCCTTTCTTCCCAAAATGAGAGGTGTGAGCAATAGTGAAGCAGTCCAGAGGCTGAACCAACATAGCAGAATGTAATTACCCCTTCAAACGTGAGTGGCATCGGTAAATTGTCATCATACTGCAAAACATCTCCTTATACTGAAGATGCCCCGGTTTGTGTTGATGATCAAGGTGTCAGATGTCATGCTGAGCTTTGCTTGCTGTTCATATGTCACATAGAACCAAAGTTATTGTAATTTAAAATAAACATGTAATAATAATAGGCACTACTGGGGTTTAAAATTGACATCATACGCAAATGCTCATAAAGAACAAATTAACAAATACAAGATACAAGAAAATACAAGAAAAAAAAAATACAAGAAAATACTTTGAACCTGGGAGAACTTTCAGGATAGTCTCTGCCCACAAGTGGGTGGGGCAAACCTGCAGGGGGAGGGGGTCCGGGGAGCGACCGAGTAGCTGAGCGGCAGCGCACTGACTGAGTAGGAGAGCAAACACCAGTTTTGGACTGTTTTAAACCATGTTAATTTGCTGAGTTTTGACTTTTTACTAATATGCCCACAAAGGAATTTGGAATTACATATAAAAAAACTGAAATACAGCTGAAGGGAAAGTAAAGTCATTACTCCACAGATACGCTTGAAAGAAGTCAAATTATTGTAAATATCAATAATGTGCTTATGTATAAAAGCTCTGCCCTCCTTGCATCACATTGTGTTATTCTCTTTCCAGTTAACAGGTCTGCAGGCATTCTTTGCTCAAACGATTAAGCTATAGGAGCCAAAAATGTGATTTTTTTAAATGAGCTATGGAAGCGTGGGTAGGTCTGAGATGTATGAGGAGAAAAGAAATCATTATACCTTAGCTGAAATCAGTCTCCTGAGTTTCAGCGCTTACACCCTTGGCTTTCTTTATTTAAACTAGCAACGTGGTCGATAACAGAGTAATCGTAGTTGTTAGGCAGACGGGGGCTGCTTTTCCATTAGGAGGAGCATTTCTAAGAAAAAAAAAATTGCTTTCTCAGATTTGCTTTCTCAGCTTCAGCTGAGATGCGGATCGAAACATCAGTGGGGCGGAGCCGGAGGTGTGAGGCCAGCCAGAGACGCTCCCTGCCATGCCCTTCAAAAGCTTCTCAGACAGGGAGAGCTTGTGTAACATCAGCATATTGAGTTCAGGCTAGGAGACCGCTTCCATTCCTCTGCGGTGGCTTTTGATCGATGGTGAAATGGAGGGAAAATTATTGTGCATGAATTGAACAAAGCAAATCTGGTGAGTTTTTTTTCTCTCCCTCTCCCTCTTGTTTCCTCCTCTCGCTCTCAAGGGGAGGTTACACCGAATGAATCATTACAGTTCTGCGTGCCTTTTTAGCGAAAACAGAGTTAACGCTGGTGATTCCCAGCATCCTCAGACCATTCCTGCTTCCCCAGTTACTTCTAATTAGCCTTCTGTAGTGAGACTGATTTGATGAAGTTGGGGAGTGAAGAGGTTCTGTCACCTCTGTGATCTACATAATCAGTCTCAGCGCATGCAGACGTGGTCAGCTCCCCCCCTCGGTGAGCTCAAGGCATTCATGGAGCGTTCATTTGAAGAAGATTGTTGTGGGAGACAAAACAGCCCAACTAAGTATAATTTGGGGAAAAAACACAAGCACACAGCCATATTCTTTTACTTGCTAGAAATCATTTAAAATGGAAATAAAATTGGATGTACCTGTATGTGTGTGTGTGTGTGTGTGTGTGCGTGTGTGTGTGTGAACACACACATATACTGGTCACTTAACCCCTTATGTATGTGTACTATTGTGTACTATATGTGTGTGTGTACTATATGTGTATGTATCCTAGTTAAATCATTTAACCCCGTACTTATTACATCTTAAGACCCAATTATACAGGAATGCCAGGTCAAAACAACTAATGCAAAAGTGAACACAGAAAAAAAATATTTGTGTGGTATAAAAACATGTTGTATTAAACATCCTGCAAAGTTTGTATAAAAAGCACAGCTTAAAATGCTTATCAGACCTGTCAGGGAACTGTCTGGGCATGGTAATAATATTGTAATGCGTGTGTACTTGATTGACATCCCTCTGTCTCGTACAGCTACAACAGTGAAGCAGAATTAAACCCAACAGTGTGAGCGAGAGGAAAAGAGTAAAACGGCTCCACACACGCAGGGGGTGGCGGAGAAGTACACCCTGATGTGGCTGTGATTCCTTAGAAAAAAGTATCCAGATTTTCTATGGCACTGTCTTAAAGAAGATGAGGTTTGTATTCCCTTTACTGCTGAATGTGCTTTCAGGAAATACTCACACGACCCAAACAGCCAGCTGGATGAACGGATGAACAGATGGAAAGCAGGGCAGCTCGCTAGCTTTTTTATGTTGTCTGCTTTGCTTTTTGGTCATTGTTACCATATCAAGTTTCTCTGACAGAGACACTGTGAGAGATTTCCAATTTTTATTAAAGCTGTGTGACTGGGATAAGTCATGTCAGTCTTGGGGATTGATGAGAGTGCAGCTTATATAAACTGTAGCCAAGATTAGAACCGCCTAGTTTACATCTAAATGGGAAAATTCAGTTGACACTGTAATATTATTCACCAAGAATACTTTATACATGTATATTGTTTGTCTATAAGATTAACAATAGCCTGCTTACACAAAAATACAATAGGGTTTAATGGATGTATCTATGCTATGCCTACACATTTGCCCTTTCTTAGCAACTGTTCCCATGTTGAACAAGCTGCTGGGAAAATACTCTGAAAATCTTGATTAACTTAATGAGAAAATGCAGCACTTTGTTTAGAGTCCATGTGTAACAGTGAACCAATGCTACACCACCAAGGGGGACTATGGTGCTACTCATAAAAAAAATGGTGTTTCATGCTTGCACATATGGTTCTATCTGATGGCAGGTCTTTTAGGTAACTAGAACTGGTTCATGTGTGGCATCACTTCAAAGAACTCTTTTTGGCGCCATTGTTTGGAAGAAAGCAAATCATTCTTACTGACTATTTGTTTTAAACTGATTTATTGTTATGTATATTGTGTATTGTACAGAAGCAGTTGCTATATAAAAGTGTGCATGCTAGCTTTTATGACCAAGTCCATTAAACCCAACACAAATTTACCAGTAAATCCACAATTAAAGAATATTCAGCTCAGTTCAGTTCAAGTCAAATGACAAAAGCCTGTTTTTGTCACCTGTGCAAAATCAAAGCAAAGGATTTTGGAGTTTGAAGTCAATGCTTCTTCTAATTAGAACTGTGATGTACTTTGCTGCAGGGCTTAATTTGTAAACGATGAGGTCCCAGAACACTAAGCAGTGAAGGATCCAGCAGGTCGATGAGAAGGGGAAAGGTCCCAAGGCTCTTAAGCATCAAACGTTCTCAAGTACATGGGTTTACCAAAACGAAACAACGGTTTTGAATGTGCGAGTAATGAATACATCAATATTACAAACGAGTGGTAACATCATTTTGTTACTGACACAGCCATAAAGTATAATTGATAATAAATAAACTGAAACCACGAACAAAATGATGAACTATCTGACTTCTGTTTTTAATATCAACAAATCAAAATTCCAGTTTGAGCAATAACCACAACTATTAGGTATTTGCTAACATTCAAAATCAGACAAAAGCATTAAAATGCCTCTTACAAAACTTCCCCGGCCTATGGAGTGAAAACATGGGCATGGTTCATTCGCAGCAGAAAAGTAACCAAGCAGCCCATCTAATGTAGTTAATAAAATAACCACAAACAGTGAGCCAACTCTGAAAAATACCAAGCATATTACACTGCAAAAACAAAGAAACGAAAACTGATGCCTGAAAAAAAGGTCAGAAACACAGCTAAACCCAGATTTTGTGTTAAATAAGCATACTATTAGGAGATCAGTTAACTTAAAGTGTGAAGAAAACACAGAAATTAACGTTTTAAGTTAAAATACCAATCTTTTAAAAAGCTTATTATAACCATCATCAATTCTCTGTGTGAAGCAAGTTTTTTTTTGTTCTGTGCTTTATACATATGTTCAGTTTTCTTTCTTTTCTGTGGTCAACACAGCATATCATAGTTAAGTTACTACAGTAATGGTCAAGTTACATACACCTATGAATAAGTTACTATAGTCATGGTTAAGTTCAGTTACGGTAAAGTTACTCTAGTTATGGTTAAGTTACTATAGTCATGGTTACGTTCAGTTCTAATTAAGTTATTACAGTCATGTTTAAGTTACTATCCTCATTGTTTAGTTCAGTTAGGGTTAAGTTCAGTCATGGTTTAGTTGCTACAGTTCTGGTGACGTTTCTACAGTCATTAATAGGTTTTATCTTGTCATGGCTAAGTTTTTGCAGTCATGGTTACGAAAGTACAGTTATGGTTAAGTTACTATAGTCATTGGTAAGTAAGCATAGTTATAGATAAGCTACTGCAGTTATGGCTGAGTTACTCTAGTTATGGTTAAGTTAAAGTAGTCATGGTTAAGTACAGTTATAATTAAGTTAGCAGCAGCATGATTGATAAACAGCTTTGGTTCTGGTTTTATTACTGTGGTCCTTTTTAGTTCTCATTTCCACATTGGTTTATATTGTTGCCTGTAAAAAAATACATTTTTTCTTGACACATCTCACAGGTATGTATCTCATATGTGAATAAAATTCTACATCCACTAAAATAAGAGCCGGATTCAGTCTAGGAGGGCTTGGACCCGGATCCAGCTTGTTTCGGTAAAAATCAAGCCCTGTTTGTCTTTGAGACTAATTGAGGAGCTTTGATGTAAAACACAAATGACCATGAGGACAATTATAACACAGGTGGGTGCAAGTCACAAAGTAATCATGCGTCTGTGCGTACGGTCGATTAAATCACTCTGGATCAGGATAACGAGATGCGGCATGATGAATCATTTAAATTAGATTTTAATCAACGCGAGATTAATCTCCCCTTGTCCTATTTACAGATCGAAATCCTGAAACTCTTGAGCGAACATTTGCCTGCCTCTCGTTAACACTGAGGGAGAAAGGGCTAAACAAGTCACCCCAAACCTCCAGCCTCTTGTTCACTTTTTTCCACACTATGTAGGAGTGGCTGTGTCCTTGGTTGTTAGCCTTAGAATAATGTGGTTTGATGAATGACAGGAGGGGAAAAAAGTGAGAAATCCCTGCTTGTGGGATCAGAGAGTGGATTAAAAGATGGAGCGCTCAACTTTCTTCCCCACTTTCACAATCAAGGCAGGCACGACGAGCAGAGCTGCAGATTTCATGGCAGCTTTTAAGGGATTAGGAGGCAAGCCTCTGCCTTTTGCAAACCCCCCGCCCCCCCAAACACACACACACTCCAACATCTACCCCCAGTCCAGCCTTTGTCTTTCTGGAATCATCACCCAGAAACATTCATCAGGATGACGAGTTTCAAAGCGAAGTCATGAGTGCTCTCCTCTTAAGAGCTGCTTTTTGTTAAGGGGTTAATGAGAAGACACAGGGATGAAGATGGCCTCTGGTGTATATACTCAAATAAACTCGGCCTGTCTAGGAATTGCATCATTTTTCCTCCCACGTGGCTAAAAATAGACATATCTAAAGGATTCTTGGCTTCAGTGTAGGGCTATAAGCAAAGTGGTAGGCTTGTAACACTAAATGTACCAAAAAGGCTGCTTTGCATGATGCCATTGAAGAGCCACTTTTCACTTTTCCATGGGTGGTTCTTTAGAGAACCATTGCTGAAAATGAGCTAATCATGGATTACCTGTCTGAAGAACCTCCATGCAATGAAAAGATGCCAGAAAAAACACCCTTGTGAAGGTTCTCAAAAAGTTCACAAAACTCTTTTGTGAATATACGATTAAAAAGTGGTTCTTTACTACCATCACTTTACATAAACGGTTTCATAAAGAATCATCCATTGAAAGGTCCTTTGAACAACCAGAAGTGGTGCTTCTACGTTCTTAAACATAACAGTGCTAGAAACATGCCATAGCAGAACCATCTATGGTGGATTTTGTGAGTACAAAGGACCTTTTTCAAGTTTAAAAACTATACAAGTTAAATGTTCTAGGAAAAACTCTTAATTTGGAAAAGTACTTTATACTTCAAAAAGTAAAACATGGTTTGAAAGGTCCTAAAATGGCTTTTGTATGGCATCGCTTTTTTGAGAGTGTGTGGCACCACTTATTGGTACTTCTGTTCTTGAGTGAGATGAATTATTTTCTTTACCCAAATGAGCCCTTTAATTTTGTTACGATTGCAAACATCTCGGCCCTAATGGTACTTGCCCGCAAAACATTTTGTGGTGTATAAACAGCCTTTTGTTTAGTCCCACTCACGTTTGATTTATTGACTGGTCCTTTCGAGCATCGAGCGATGATAAAATATTACAAACACAGCTCCAAACTGAACCTCGGAATCTAAATCATGCACGCACATGCATACACAAGCGCAAACACACACACACACACACACACACACACACACACACACACACACGCACATCCACCAACTGTGTGAATTTGACCCAGGCTCTCCCCTTACAGCTGCTCTTTGGTAAAAATGCATATTGGCCTTTTGCTGCATTATTAAAGCTCTCTTTGAATGATGACCTTTAGTGCACGGGGGGGTGGGGTCGGGTTAGCTTGGTTTACATGCGAGTGTATCACAAGGCCAGCCGCGGGCCATGCGAAACCCTACAAGCGCGTCCAGCGCCATCAATAAAAGCAGAGAGGGACTGCCAGCGCCTCACTCAGAGCGGCCCAGGCCAAATCCGGTTTCATATTCGCACGGATGAAAGGGAACTCTCCCTTTAAATGGGAGCGAGATGGATCCTCCGGCTCAAAGGAGCACTCGGGAGCTGAGACAAGAAAGCAGCTCCAGGTTTAAGGCACCGATATTTTGCAAGTCATTCCAGGCCGGGCCTCAGCAGGGGGAAGATGGAGGAGAAGTGAAGTTAGCCAGGCTACCCTGATGTTGTGCTCATGACTAAAACAATATTGGAGCAGGATTAGTTTCACCAAAGCAGGTCCTGTAATGCAATTTGTCAGTATTTTACTGGTGCGGAATAAGCGTCTCCACGATAGTAACAATAACAACAAGGTGTCAATGGGTGGGTTTCATTCTTCCAGAGTGAGGTAGAACGGAACAGTACACCTAGTACTAAAGGAGTCCTGGGTTCAGCCAATTAAAGAAACTTCTTTCTTCAAAAGAACTGCAGGAGAAACAATACATACAGGTCTCTCATACAGGTGCCATTTTAAGAAGCGAAATATCCCAATGACAGATAAAGCAGAAAATATCATTTTATATGGTATAGCAGTGCTTGTAACATGTTCTGAATCCTAGGATTCTAACTCTTTGTTCTTTTTTCTCATTTATTTCTTCAGGTTCTTTTTCATGCCTGGTTGCCCTCTTTATGTTACCAGGCTGTGAGGCAGGTCAGCCAGTAGCAGTGGTCAAAAATCAATCAAACTCAGGAGACTGTGAGCTCAAGCCCTGGTGATGGCACAGCTTTACATGGCACACTGAAGACATCCCAATTAGCTGTGCTCTCTCTGGGTGGGTAGGGTGGTCTTCCTTCTACTCCATCACTCAGCATGACGCTCGTCAGTGCAGAACCCTGTTAGCTTAGCGTTTTGATCTTAGCATATTGATCTCATCATGTGACTAACTAGTCTACACCCCTTGCACAATTTCTATTTATCTGATGAGTTTAAAATAACATCTGGCCACATTTTCTGTTTTTGTACCCAGTATGTTAAATTCAGCAAAAGTGTATAATGAATATTCATAAGTGTGTTCTCTGTAGAGGGTGTGTACTTATCCCCGAATACTTGTTATTATCTGTTCTATTAATGCCAGGCCCATACTACAGGGCCCTAACAGAAAGTGAGAGACCCCACATATAATGACTGATTCCCCTTTTTTTGTCATCAAAGCTATCAGACTTCAAGACTTTCCCAAAAACAAGTCACTACGGATTTGGCAATATAAATGTAGCTCATGACGCTCAGTTAGCTCATTACACAGCCAGTGGAAGGTGATGCTGTATCTGACTGAGCTAGGCTTATGGTTAAAAACAGTTCTATCCGACATTAGATCAGATGCAGGTTCACTCATCTCTCAATTCTGTCTGACTACAAGAAGTGAAACATTTTGTGCTGACGTTTCTTCTCTGCTGATCTCGCGGTGATTTTGGTGAATTTGTATAAAGAAATAAAACCATCACTTCATTCTGGGTGCAAATATTACCACATTTTCTTTCTCTAATGCCTTACATTACTGAGTTACAGCAAAAAGCAATGCATTACAGTAATTTGTCACTTTTGTAACATGTTACTCCCAACACTGCTAGTGAAGATCATAAGCTCTCCATTTGTGACATCATACATTAATATATGATGTCACAAATGACATCAATATTGTGCTTCACACAAGAGAACCAAGGTTCAGGATGCTGAGTCATAAATATTGAACATGGTTAATATTTACGATTGGTCAGAACTGCTCTGCTCTTTGAATGGAGAACGTCATGGGAATGAATGAATTACACTCTCTTAAATCTTAAACCTCAGCCAAAGCAGACATTTTAAAATGACCGTGGTGAAAAGATTCTATGACATCAGTAAAAGATGCTTTTTGAACTGAAATACAGCATTTATGAGCCCATTTGGGAATCTTTGTATAGAACTCACTACCTACTGTAGAAACAACAGACATTTTTGCCCCATAAAGTCTTAAAAAAGCATCTCTTATGAATATCACACACATTGGAAACATCTGTTTATCAAATGCTACTTCTTCTGAGATTCATATCATTGCCATTCAATAGCCTGTCGGTGGAAGGTTAAATTCATCTTTAGCGTTTTAGAGGAAATAAGAGCATAAAACCTGAACATGTTTAATATTTACAATTTGAGACAACCAGCACTTAGCTTTGAAAGGAGAATGGCATGGAAAGACTGGATTACATTTATCTCACAACACATTCGCCCGGTTATGCAGTAGTGGTGGCCAGGCATGTAAAATATGTTCAATATGCAATTCAGTAGCACACCTTAGCACCCGAACTCAGTATTGTTGAAAATTAATTACCATAGAATCTATTGAACCTTAATTTTGGCTAATTTGCATTTCAAATGATATGCTGTAGCATGAATTGTCTGAAATAACAAGTATGAAGTTTGAAAATTCCAATTTGTCGCAAAATGCAACATGAGCTTCGAGGTTTAAGGCAGGGATGGAGGAGCGGCAGTGTTCCTGACACACACAGCAGTTCCACGAGTGTCCAAGCTCTAGATTTACTACCATCACCCAACAGGCAAGACGAGGCATCTCTTCCCAGCCCGAGTGAAAGGCCCAGCATTAAATAGATTTATGCAGCAAAGCGGCATGAGACGCGGCGGATTAAGGAGATGGAGGAGTTTCATTAATTTAAAAAGCGAGCGGCCTGCAAACCTCAGCCAGGTCTACTGGTCTGGAACAGTAACGGTGCAGGATTAGCAAGAGGAAAGGCCTGGGAAGGAAGCTATTTGGCCAAACTAATTAACAGAGCAGCGGAAGAAAAAATATACTCGGCTGAGTAGACTGGGCGCGCCTCGGATTGAGTCGGGAAGAGGACGGAATACAGAAGAGCGAGGTGAAAAGCTCCATGAAAAGCCGCTAGAGGCGGGCAAACAAGGACGCAAGCAGCAGCGGTAAAATCAGAGCCTTGAAAAAAAAAAAGATGACACTGCTGAGAGGTTGATGCCCTGTGTTAATGACAAAATTCTTTAGAGATGGATCCTATTGTGGTAGAGACGCAGAGGTTAAATGTTTATAACCTGCCAGACCCCAGCAGGCTGTCGTAGAAGAATATATATGATGCACCGCTTGCACACCTGATAACCATATACACACCTAAGCATTTCTGTTCTCTTTTTATAAATAGCCTAGCATCATCCTCTCTATGCAGTACCTGCTGCAGTACATTCTAAAGAAGCAATTGAGGTGTTAAAGACTTGAAGCTGCTGTTGTTGTGGGTAATTCAATCGGACCAATTTATATAATGTTTTTTTTATAACATTTATAAGGGTCCATATAATCCACTTTTTCTTGTATTTGATAGGATTTACTATGCGGCCTGTGTGCTATTGTTGTTTTATTTTTTAATAACCATTTTGTTACTGTGCCTTTAAGACTAGCATATGTAAATGACCTGATTCGCTCCACATTGTGCCTCATTCAGAAAGCAGTCAGGGCAGAAACACTCCTTCAATTTATTCGATTTTTTTCATGATGGGTTGTTTAAATAGCCCGCGCTTTAAAGGTGCCAATTGCAATAACCTTAAATCTTAAACCTCAGCCAAATTAGTCATTGCAGCATGAACATGGTGAGTAGATCTGAAACAGGGTGAGTAGAACATGGTGAGTTTTCTATGACAGCACTTAAAGCTGTTTTGGAACTGAAATGCAGCATTTCTGAACCCATCTGGGAATCTTTGTGTGCAACTGAATACATACTGTGGTGACTATAGTCACTTTTGTCCCAAAAATGTCTAAAAATGCATCTCTTATGAATATCTCACACACTGGAAACATCTGTTTATCAAATGGTGCTTCTTGTATGATCCATTTTTTATCTATTTATGACATTTATATCATTCAAAAGCTTTTTCGGCAGAAGGTTTATCTTTAGTGTTTTACAAGAAATTAAAGTAACTTCTGGAGTGGATTCCATTATGCATGGCCCCCCACAGGCGCTTACTGGGAGTCACACTGGTTCAAACTTTCATAAGACAATCACATTACAAAGTCGGATGCTGTGTTTAGACGATGTCTGCATTTAAGCGGAGTACGATGCCAGAAGCAAGTAACTTTTGTATTTTTCTTTCGTGCCGTTTACTCGTGTGTTCTTGCTCCTCCGTTGTGCTAAAAGCGATGGAAAATTACACTCATGCTTTAGCACACTCTGAACCCAGATGTTTTCAAACGTATTATTTTCTGGCGACCGGAGGACATGCTCTCCATTTTCAGTGGAGGTCATTTGAGAAATCATCGCAGAAGAGGAAGAATTAAACGCTCTCAGCTTTGTCAAATTAGACTGAGCAGTCGGCAGGATAAATGACTTTTCCTAGAGCATTGTTATTATGTTTCCGAGGCAAGGGGTTGCAAAGCAAAGCAAAGCAAAGCCTCGGATGATATTCACTCGAGCATGCTCACTGATGGCTATTCGAGTCCTACTTAGATAATTAGTTCAGTAACTACAGATGTAAAACCGTTCTGGGGGGATGCTGCACACAGCGTAAAACTCCCCGCGTTGTTTTGACTGTTGCACTACTGAAGGTTTCCTTCATTATTTTAAACAGTGTAAATTTCCCTCTGAGGCTGCTCTCGCGGAGGAAATTTCATTTGCATCTTATTTGTATTATCTTTTGCGAGGCACTCTAATGACTTTACATCAAACTGACACCATTGCCATTCACATTCATAAAAAAAAAAAACACATCCCTAAAAACATGTATTAATGTTAAAATAGTCCAGACTTAAAAGAGGAGCCTGTCTTCCTTGGGGCAACAGTGGTTCAGAAAGAAAAACACAGTTAACTTGTGTATACTAAACACATTATGCGTAGATACCAGCCCCATTTCTTCTAAAGTCAAGGGGATTAATAAGGAGTTAGTCACATCTTCGCTGCAGTGAGAGTCTCTACTCTTCTGAGAAAGCTAGATGTTGGAACATTGCAGTGTGGATTTTATTACGTCCGGCCACTAGAGCACCAGCGAGGTCAGGTGCTGATGTGGGACGATTAGTTCTGGATCACAAATGCCACTATAACTCATCCCAAAGGAGCTCCATCACTAAAGAAGATGCAGTTCCACTCTTTTATGGCCCAGTCCTGGGGGTTTATACCTCTCTGAACACTACTTTACTTTGGACATGGTGGCCTTGGGCCCATGTGCTGCTGGTACTGAATGTCACACTGTTCTAACACTGCTTTTCTAGCTATAGGTTATACAAGCTTTGTGTGCACTATAGAAAACCTATGTCAGCAACATGTGCACCTTAAATTAACATGCACTAATTACAAGGGGTGTCAGGATAGTTGTGAATATATAACACATTTGTACCTGTTTGAGTCATCAGTTTTCACACACACTCCTAGAGGATGAGCCACACATTATTAACAAAAGTAGAGGGACGCTTGACCATTATATAAACAGGGACTTATATGATATTGCATTCACATAGACTTAAATATAAAATGAGTCCCCCCTTTGCGGCTTCCACTCGTCTTGGAAGGATGTTTTGTGCCCGTTTATTTGTGCCCATTAATTCTGTAGAGCCTTCATGAGGCCAGGCACTAATGTTGGATGAGAAGTCCTGGCTTGGAATCTCTGTTCCAGGTCATCCCAAAGGTGTTGGATGGGGTTGAGGTCAGGGCTCTGTGTGGGCCAGTCAAGTTCTTCCACTCCAAACTCACCCAGCCATGTCTTTATGGTCCTTGCTTTGTGCACTGGGACACAGTCATGCTGGAACAGAAAAGGTTCTTCCCTAACTGTGTCCACAAAGTTGGAACCATGCCGTTGTCCAAAATCTCTTGGTATGCTGAAGCATTAAGTTTGCCCTTCACTGGAAGTAAGGGGCCAAGCCCAAACCCTGAATTAAGAGGTGTGTCCCAATACTTTTTGTCTACAAAGTGAATAATACTGCATTTTTGCTATTTTATTGAAATACGTTGCTTTTCTAATGCTAACAAAAATGTAATTACTTAACTCATCTAATTACACAAGTATTGTATTGCATTTACTTTCTAACAAACAACTTCACTCACCACCATAACTTTTCATCAAATTGAATTATATTCATAAAATATGTCTAAATTACCAAAGACAAATGTGGTACAACTTTGACATTTTATGACTTTACATAATATTCTATAAAAAGGGATACCACTGCTCCCTACGAATATACTAATAAAGACACCATTTTCCACACTGGACTCGCCTCATCTCCGATATGTGCTCATGCATCTGGCACAGCCGTGGTACGGATTGGCAGGCGTGTCCTTGCCATACAGTGGCCATCTGGTGCTCTCGCCTGATTTAAACTGACATGCACGTGAGGTAGTGAAGTCTCAGAGAAGGTTCTGGAAACGGAAATCCAATGGCAGTGGCACGTTTGGCAGGAAGCGGATGAGTTCCAAACCCACAGTCCATGCCAGAAGGATCCATAAACTGCCCATCTGGCCCCAAGTATCCGCAAACCCTCACAATGATCAATCGCCCATAAGCACAAGCGAGGCAGGATGTTCCACTTTTGGAGCCGTATTTAAAACATCGCTTGGATGGGTGGAGTTGGCGGCATTAAACTGGAGCACAGTGATTATGGACGTCATCCCTCGGCAAGAGCTTGGGATGAATTGCAAATTTGATGGCCGTTCACAGCATGTGCATCTGCACATCAACCCTGAATTCAGCTTTGGGATGCAAGAGAACACTCAGAAAGTCAACCATCAACTGATAAACAGCAAAAGCAAAGATTTTCTTAAAAAACCAGGGAACAAAACAGAGACCTTCTTAAAACCACAACTTGAATGAAAGGCTCTTTACAGAACAGTTTTTGGAAATAAGAGTGTGAAAAACCTAAAGTTTGGAGAATGTGGTTCGATACCACATTAGGGGTTTTTCTAAGAAGCATTGGTCGAAGCCAAGAGCCTTATTAAAACTTGTAATTTTTCAGAGTGCACTGTACTTCAAAGTAGAGCTGTTGATTGTACACAAGTTAGAACAAGCCAAGAACTCCACTTTTCTCCCCATAAATAAGAATGACTGATGGTGATATCTCTCCTTGGCTCTTTTCCTTTTGAACTTAATGACACCAAACTACTGCACTCATGTTCAAAACAAGCTAAAACACCGTCTTGCACATCTGTCTTCCCTCACCTTATCTTTGAAGAAAGGCTGGCAAATGCAGATTTCATTTTCATCCAAGCTACAAGGACGAAATGCAAGAAAACGTCTCATCCACACCTAGAACATTGCCTTCATGGGGTACAATGTGTTTCAGATCACCGTGATCCAATGTTAGTCAAAATGAGGGAGAAGCTGGCATCGTTGGGCAGCAGCAGCATTCCAGATGTTTTGTTTGAGATAATGTAATTTTAATTACCGTCCCTGAAGTGTGATGGCTTAAACCAAGAGTTAAGCGCTCACCCCCTTTTTTCTAATTTTACAGTCGAGTAAGCAAGTTGTAAATCTCAGCCTAAGCAGCCTGTCGCACAGTACGTCCATCAAGGACACAGAAAATTATTTAGTTTCACTGATGCCTCCCAACTGAAAGAAACGGTGGTAAATGGTTCATAAAAGAGTCATAACTGGGTCACCACTATGTGGAGATTGTTGGTGGCACATTTCACTTACAAACATGGTTCCTTAAAGACACATCCTTTGAAAGGTCCATATACTCATACATCAATATATTCATTCATACATGATTCTTAACTGGCATCACTCCAAAGAACCCTTACTGGCACATTTTCATTTTAGGAGTGAAAGGTCACATGACAGTATTGGCTATATCCTAGTAAATGCCAGCCTTTCTTGGCTGAGCATAAAGAACCTGTCCAGGCTTCCAAGGCACCCTCATCATGTCCACAGACTGTGCATCCTTCACATTTTTGTCTCACTGCTCTGGCACCAGGAGAGATAAGAACACAAGGAGTGGCAGTGATGGGCACAGTGATTTCAGCGTTCTGTGTCACATGTCCTCTATACACATTCTTGCTATACACCCACAGTAGGATCTTCTCTGCACTTCAGGACGTCCACATGTGCTCAGCAGTACTATCACTTATTTCACATTTATGTAACATTTACTTTTAGTCATCAGACCAATATCCAGACTGGCTTAAAAAACACATGCAAGCAGGTGTAGGGAATGTCAATGCGCACTGAGAACCTAAATGATGGGCCCAGGTGATAAAGAAACTGAACTTGAATACAACATTACAAATGGTACTTCATTTCTAATCAACGTCCAAATTTTTATTAAATATATAAAATCTGACAATTGTTGAAGTAATGACATCAGGTATGTCATATGTCTGAAAAAAACATCTGCAAAACAGGATGGAATTCTCTAACGCATACTTCCTGCCAGCCTTGCTTTGTAAAATGGTCAGTTCTGGTTCTAAAATTCAAATCTGGGTTGCATCCCAAGCTGTAAAATACTTGACACGCACACACAATTAAATTCTGTATGCACCAAGTTATCGAAACACTTTGCGCTGTTCTTAGTACAATTTTTGATTGTTATGTTGCCTGGCAACCATAATGAACTGCATTGCTTGGTGGAAAAATTGTTTATTGAATTTTTTATTACCAGTGTATTTTCTGATATTGCATTTTGTTGCCATTTTGTGAAGGCAATTAGCTGCTCGAGGCCATAAGTTACATTGACTTCTTTACTCTGGGGGATTTCACTCTGCTTGACTAACAACACCCCACGGAGAAATCACTGTGATGCATGGCCTCTCATAGCTTATCACTCTAACAGACACTCCTCAAGGCTGAGCAGTGAGAGCTGATCCTAGATCAGTATGCTCGGAAGTACAGATTTCTGCCTGTGCTTTAATGCTAAACTAAAAATAGCCTGGCTATTTGTCTTTGGAAGAAAGCATCTTGCGCTGCTGTAAGTCAGATCTCTGCTGTCCAGGGCTCTTCCCTCAGAAGCAGCGCTCCTGCTGGAGGAAAAGGTTGAGGATATGTCACTCTGTTTTGCCTTTGTGGCCCGCTGGACCCTCGCCAAAGACCTTTCGCATAAATGAATTCCGCTGAAGGGCCCGATGACCTTTTGCACTGGAGCGATCTGCGAGACATCCAGTCAGGCATCTGGCGCGAAAGGCTACGGCCGGTCAATGCCGAGTGCGTGTGGTTACACACATGCATGCCGCATTGCGATGACTCTGTGGGCTGACATTTCATAGATGAAACTGATGCTAAGCTGCCAGGAGTCGCAAACTACACAAACGCATTGTTGGAATATGTCTCTTGAAAGGTTACAGATCTGCTTTGCATTTCATTATAAGTGTAAGGCCCTTTCTATGGGCTCTTGACTTGAAGAGCTGTGGATTAACAGTAAAGAATACGGTTTCTTAAACTTTTACATTCACTGAGTCTCACACAACAAAATAGAATTGGAACGTAATGCTGTTTACTGGCATCGCACTGCAAAATTTCTTGTTTTGCAGCTAGCCGAATACCGCGCTTAGCATCAATCACCCAAATAAGCAGGACGGTCAAAATAAGCACATACAAAGTGCCAGATGAAAAAATCTCATGACAAACAGCCTCTGAAATATTTTTTAAACAACACAGGAGAATTTAAGTTGACTCGACACAAATGAAAAGCTTATGTGAGCGAAAAGTTAGGCTATCGCTTTTTTGTTGATTTTTTTTTCGGTTTCAACACTGCTTCCCCATTCTCCTTTGTTAGCAGTGGATTAGAGCTTTGAAACAAGTCACAGCAAACTCTCAAGGACAATTCGCCTGGTGTGGACAACGGAAACTGCTGCACGCAGTTAATTGAGAGAGGCGGAATTATTCTAAAGGCCATTTAATTGATTTCACATTCCGTTATTTGCTTTGGGCCGACTGGGGATTTAGCCATTTTGAAGCGGGGCCTGGTGGATGAGGCGCAATAATTATCGCACTTTCAAACCATCAGAGATGCCTCATTTCCCTTATCTCTACACTTCCTCATCGGACGGCCATATGTGCACAGTTGGGCTCTAGCGCAGCCACCGCAGTGAAAACCCCGGCTTAACCTTAACGCTGTGATTAACTCTCCGCTAACAATCCATACTGTTCTGCATAGAAATCCATCACATCAGACGGGAGGAAACAGAGGCGCCGCGGCGTGAAGCGGACAGTGTGTGGTGAGAAGCTTGCTAGGGTGGTCCGGGTAGGCAGGAGCTGTCGTCCTCCGTTGGTTTGATGGACATGTGTGGTGGACTTGTTTACGGGCCTGAGAGCAGAGCTGTCCTTGCGGCTGATGATTCTGCACCCAGACAGGCGGCTGGTGTCTGCAGTCCGCAGCAGGAGAGACAGCTTAATCGAGCCGGCATGGACAGCACGAGGAAAATGGGAGAGTCATCTACATTGGGACAGCTAGACTGTGTGTGTGTGTGTGTGTGTGTGTGTGTGTGTGTGTGTGTGTGTCTGCGTGCATGTGATTTACTGCCACAGACTGAAGCACTCTTGCTTGAACCTCAAAAACTTGCTTCAATAGATTTGCACACTAGTCAAGTTTGGAGTTACTTGGAATATGTATTTAAAATTTGGTTTTTCATTATTTTAGCTCATTTTCATTTGAACATCATCATTCTTGATGTACCTGAATTCTGCATGTATTCTAGTAATACTTCTATTTCATAGTTAAGAGTTGGTTGGCACAAAAAGAGATAAAATCTTAAAACATCCGCATGTCCAGTCTGGATTATTTTCCTATGTGGTGTTTAGGGAGATACAGCTAAGCAAGCTTTCCTATTGTTTATAGGAGCTGGTCCTAATTCTACTGTTTTAGATTAACTACCAATGTACTCAGATGGTGACACAGGATTCAGTCAATCTTATTTTTGATGTATGGGTCAGACAAATTTTGGGGGAAAAAATCACACCCTAGACCCTCTGAAAGTTATGTATGCCAAAGTGAAGCCTAGACATGTTTCAGTCAGAAATAGAAAACAGTGGCAGCTGCTCCATTTCTGTTCTCTTGTTTAAGGTTTCACTGTAAAATGCAACATATAAAGTATAAAATATATATTAATGTCTCTGGCAGGGATGAACACATGGAATATATTTTACAAGCCTTTACAAAGTCTGTGTTTAATCTAGAATGGTCACATCATTTTCTTATTCACTAGCATTAGCTTAGCATTCGCCTGCTATAAGAAATCAGCAAGAGCTTCAGCAGAAATGAGCTCTAACATGAAGTTGTTTTTCTTTCTTTTTTATTTGCTTTTTGACCAAGACTTTACATTTGCAGCCCTACTTCATTTTAGGATCTTTTTATATGTGCATATCTGCAACACGGCTGGTCTTATGTTGCTCAAAGCAGTGATTCCAAACTTTTCAATTGTAGTTTAATAGCGCTTAATGAAGAGGCCCTTGATGTGTTTGTCAATTAAAGCGTCAGTACTACCACTGAGCTAAAGCCCTCCAGCAAGTGCTTGTGGTGCAAAGGTGAATTGAGCAGTAATTGTTCATTCAAATGCACTGCTGATTGTGCATGACTGCCATTTGCCTTTTTTTAAAGCCTTACAGCAAAGCGCTTTTGCAGCATCACTAGACAAGCAAGAGCGGTGTCGGAAGATGAGCAGAGATAAAGGAAGCGGTCACTGTTTTTTCCCTTCCAACAAATCAGAGACATCCTTTCTCTAATCTTCCCTGAGTAAAATGATTCCGCGGTGAATCAACCCCCAGCATCTCGTTCTGTTCTCTTACAGATAAAGGCGTGAAGAGCTTGTTTAACTGACAGTGAGTCATGCCCTCTAAAATAGAGGAGTAGGTAGAAAGTGCACAGACGAAGGAAGACAGAGATAGCAAGAGGGAAAGATGGAGAGAGAAAGAGAGAAAGGTATTAAGTCAGTGGAGGAGAGACAGTCAGCAGAGTTCGACCCGTTTTCTGCTCCTCTGGTGCTGTGTTAGCATGGAGGCAGATGGAGGAGCAGACTGAGGGAGGCAGGCTCAGATGGAGGGCCTCAGCTTTGGTTGGATTACTTCTTGGAGGTGTGTGCGTGCTGCGGAGGGTGCAGTGAGCCAAGACTGGTGGGGAGCTTGGGGGAGGTCATGTTGTGAGCTATGGGAGGGCAGAGCACAATAAGACTGGCATAGAGAGAGGAGCTGGCATGCTCGGTTTGTTGCTATAGCACAGAATGCAGAGAAAGAGCCCCGAAAACAATGTCAGGCACATGTAAAGGTCATTAAAGTGATAGTTTATCAATTCTCATTATCACTGTTTTTCTTTCTTGCCAAATGGAGTCGAGCAGCCAAGCCATGTTTGGGGTTATCTTTGGCTTTCCTCCAGCTATCTAACAAGTAAAGGAAGCCGAAAAGTAATGGAAGTAAAACTCTTTAGTGAATATTTCATACCGCATGTTTAACTGATATTACTGTGGTGTTAAAGAGGTGGAGTGACAGTCAGGTGACCTAGGTGTGCTGAGCTCCTCCCTTATTAAGGTACATCTGAAAGGTATCAGGGGAGGAGCTGCTTTAAAAACTGAACCCTTTAGTCTGTTAAAGAGACTGAGAGGACCAGGGCTAGAGGGCAGTGGGACTGATTTGCCACTGTTTAGAGAGTTATTAGTAGAGGCGGGTTGTATCATAGTATGATGTGTAAATAAAAGTCACTATCTGCACCTGCGCCTGGTCTGTATGCATGTCTTCCTCGGATCCTCCAAGCTTCCCGGCCCATGTGGTGCAGCCTCTCCATAGGCCGACGTCCCCATTTTGCACCAACTTGACATGTTTTCATGCAGCTGTGATTTAGGCATGCAGCTTGCACAGCGCTAACTGACAGGCTATTAGCTTTCATCACTTGTTAGCTACATTAGCCTTGTATCTCCAGTACAATAGCAAAGAACCAAACAGACAGGAAACATGTTTTAGCTCATACTGTCTTCCTCATGTACCAGAGTTTTCCATGACCTTACACTGTAAGCATCTGCATCGTGCACAATAGCAAGAATAGTAACACTGGCAAGAATAGTACCTTCTGTTAAACTATTCAACAGCAGAATGTTTGGGTTTGAATATGCTAATGATGAAGGCTATAGTGTAAGCACAAACTGATTATGCTAGGCCAAATACCTGTTTACAAGTATCAAACATACTCAGGCCTTGCCATCGGGGTGCTGTTAGCCTCGATTCCCAGGCGACGTCCTGGAGTCACAGCTGTGCCGAGGCAGCAGGAGGGTATTTTACATCCTAGTCTGTCATTTTGTTGTTGTAGGAGCAAAATTGATGGATGAATGCTGAGCGGATTGCCTTATGGCACAACCCTAAATGGCTGGAATTAAATCTGTTGGGCCAGTCAACAACTACTTAACCACACACAGCCCCTCTCTCGCTGTCACTCTCCCTCACACACCAGCCTAATGACCACACACTCCAACCTCCTCTCCTCTTTCTACGACTTTTTGTGTAGGACTCTCTACTTGCAAAGCCATTTTTAGCCAGCACAACAATGGTCAGTCACTTGGCAGTGACTTCTGATGTGTCATTCTGTGCAGACATTTTACTGTATTTATGGTTTATTCCAACGTTATACTTTCGCATTACTGTATGATTTTATACAAGCTTGTCATGCTGTATATGAACCCTATCTTAGATCATTTTAGGGATGTAAC
This sequence comes from Brachyalestes nurse, assembly GCA_037974405.1. NCBI lineage: Eukaryota > Metazoa > Chordata > Actinopteri > Characiformes > Alestidae > Brachyalestes > Brachyalestes nurse. The sequence goes on along the minus strand of JBBPCY010000035.1, from coordinate 2,902,969 downwards.
TTTTCACAAAAGTCACAATTTGGTTTGGTGTCATGCAGTGCTGTCTTGGTTTGATGCAGTTTTCGATAAATAAAAAACGAGCAGCATTTGGTATAAAATGTGCTTTGCATTACGTAATCATTTCCAATTGAAGTTCATTTGAGTAGACAACATTATAAAGGGCAACATTGGGCATTAAACTCCAGCCACAAGCTAACACCTTAGCCACACGTTAGTCACTATACACTAGTCACTATACAACAATACGCTGTAAATTTCAACAAGTTAACTTTAAAAAGTCATGCAAACTCTTTGCTTTGGATCAAATAAGTACAGTTTGAGTAACTTAGACTTTATTAAGTAACATGATTTTTTAAAGTTTGCATGATTTTTTTAAAGTTCACTTGTAGAAGCTTACCATGCACAACCAATACGATAAGCTCTGATGCAATATGATACACTGTGTTACAATTCAATGCAATACAGTATAATTCAATACACTGATATATTATTTGATACAATACAGTATGCTGTGATATTCCGTGTTTGATAAAATATCACCTGATGCTAAAAAATTCAATACAATATGATGTGCAGCAAAAAATTGGATACAATATGATAAACTGGGATTTATAAAATATGATACAATCCCATAAAGTTCAATACAGTACAATAAGCTAGAATACAATATAACACAATATGCTGCAGAATAACTAGATACAAAACAATACACTGCATAGTAAATCCAGTACAATACATGACATCATGCACCGACGCCATATGATACACTGTAATGCAGTTCTATATAATCTGCTGTAATAGAATAGACTCAATAGTTTCTATTCTATAAGGAAAAACCTATTATATGTAGATAAAATCATTTATTATTGCAGCTCTTTAACTGTGAAAAATACTCTTTTTTGTTATAGAGATGGGACCTGGAGGACTATCTGACACAGTGAATTTCCAAAAGCTCCACTCGACTGTCTGTAATGCGGTTACTTTTAGAGCAATGGAGACGCACTGAATTGATGAGAATGAACCTCGACTGAATGCGAGCCTGTCAGAACGATCCATGTTCAATTATCAGCGCACACCCGTTCATCTGCATAACAAGCTGTTTGATTCGTTAACAGGACAAAAAATGCATGATTATTTGGCTGTCTCCTGTCTCCGTGCTCTCCCAGAGGAAACAGCAGGTTTTTTATGTTGTTCATTAAGCTCCTTTCATCACAGCAGCATTACAGAGGTCCTTAACAGTGCTCCCTTAATTCTGCTGGTTTTAAGCGTGATTATGAGCTCATGAACAGAATAGTCATGGCTGGGTGATTAGTGACGGCCACACATTCGCAGCTCTGTATTCACAGCGACCCCTCTCTGTCCTGGTAAAAGTAGTGTGACTAGTGAAGATGCCACGTGTGAATGTAATCAATGGATCAGTCCATAAATTAAATGATCCTCTTTTATGCATTAGCAGCACGTGCCGACACAAACATGCCACATGCACGGAGGGGCCACAAGCACACATGAGTAGAAACTGAGTGCAAATATTATAAACACTAGGGATGAGAGAGAGAGAGAGAGAGAGAGGGAGAGAGAGAGAGAGAGAAAGAAAGAGAGAAAGAGACAGAGAGAGAGAGAGAGAGCGAGAGAAAGAGAAAAAGGGAGAGACACACCCACAGATGGATATGGATATATCTCTTTCTCAAC
>JBBPCY010000035.1:2858297-2887913 GCA_037974405.1 Brachyalestes nurse | reverse complement strand
ACAGAGAGAGAGAGAGAGAGAGAGAGACAGACAGAGAGAGAGAGAGAGAGAGGGAGAGGGAGAGAGAGACAGAGAGAGAGAGAGAGAGAGAGAGAGAGAGAGAGAGAACGAGAGAGAGAAAGAGAGAAAGAGAAAGAGAGACAGAGAGAGAGGGAGAGAAAATGTGGAAAATGAGAGGGCGTATGGGAGGGGAGAATGAATCTGCTTGCCTTTGTTAGAATGATTATATGATTGTGTCTCCACACATGTTCCGTGTTGTCATATTCAAATGTATTCATAAAAAGACAGTACAGTTTGACAAAACAACCATTATGTATGCTTTCTGAACTTAAAGTGAAAATGCGATTTTTTTTCCCTGCATATCCTCTCGCTTTGATCAGCAGCTTTCACTCATGTCAAGTTTTTGCAGCGGATTCAATTCAGCCCTTAAATTATTCCCTTAAATTTGAATACACAGTGAGACATATCTCTTTGTTCCTGTCTACGCTCCATTAGACTCAAGGGAAAATAAGCATAAACACTGGCTGGGGCCTTGCCGATCGATAAAAACCAGGCGGGGCAAGTGCATAAGCTGAAATCTGGCTGATTCCTGAGGCACGGAGGTCAGACCTGTGGCCTGGAAATCAGTCCCAAATTATGACACTTTTATTTGGACATAGAAGAGAACAGTGAAGCCCGAAACATGGGAGCTGTTTAGCTATTAGAACCATAGAGAACACTCACTGACCACATTACAAAACTGGCTTTATATCTCCATTCACTGGCCATTTCATTCCAAACGCTTTCTATTTCCATTCTGGCCACTTTATTAGAAACCACTACCTCACACGTCGACTTCCTGGCCACTATATTAGAAACACTCACCTAATACTTCAATTCACCAGCCACTGTATAAGAAACACATACTTTATATATACATTTTTTTTACCACATCACAACAACATGGTTTTTCACTATACGCAGGTGCTCTTGGATTACTGTACATCCACTCCCTGTCCACTTTATTAGAAACCCCCGCCTTATACATTCACTCCCTGTCCACTTTATTAGATACCCCCCCTTATACATTCACTCCCTGTCCACTTTATTAGAAACCCCCGCCTTATACATCCACTCCCTATCCACTTTATAAGAAACCCCCTAACTTATAGGGATACCTTTATACCTTTTACGCCACAAAATAAGAAACACTTTATTTTTCCACTTATTGGCCACTTTATATCTACACTAATTGGTCATTTAATTACAAACACCTAATTTATTCTTCCACTCTGTTCACTACATTAGAACTCCTGACCTCATACATCCACTCATGGATAAGAAGCACATACTTTATACCTCCATTGATTGATCATTTTAACAGAAACATCTACTTTACACTTCCAATCAGTGACTTATAAATAAGGAACAGTGGGTTTCACCAATTGGCCACTTTAACAGAAACTCCTACATTATCCCTTTCACTCACAGGCCACTAAATTAAAAACATCTATTTTGTGCTTTCACCTACAGTCCACCATATTAGAAACACCTGCTTTCTACTTCCATTCATCCGCCACTATATTAGAAACATCAAGGCTGGGTTTCTACTCATTACCCACTAAATTAGAAACACCTGTTTTATACCTCCACTCACTGGCCATTACATTACACTACACTGACTAATCATTAGCTAGAGGTTGGCTAAAAAAGTCTCGGATAAAGAGATGAAGCACATAATAAAGTGAGTGTGTATTCATAGCATGCACTGACCTTGCGTATGCATTTGTGCAATTAACCCCATATATGTCAGATGAGGGACATTAGTAAAGGACGAAAAGGTAATGTGCTTAAATAGAAATGTTAGTTCATATCTCACCTGATTGTCTCCATGTTGTTCTTGATATTATTTTATAGAAAAATAAAAGCATGTTTTAATAATTCATTAAATAATATAATATTCTAACAGCAGCACAAAATCCCTCTAAGAGCTGATCCAGTGTAAACACCTTCAGCGATTACTCTCAACTCTGGTTCACATGGGGGCATGCCGAGAAAAACACTGTAGCTTTTAAACAGAGGGGATACAGTTGGTTCAGAACTATGTGTTTGCATCACTTGTGTTGAGTGTTCAGAGCCTTTATATTGTCATACTGAGAACACGCAACGTCTCTGGTTTTAATCATGGTGATGCGAAGATGAAACACACCACAGTGGAAGTTTACAGAACCAAGGCACTGCTTGAAAATATAATCAATTATTTATAAAAGCCACAACAGCAGTACCTTATCTGCATTTAAATATTTATTCAGGAGCATCGGGATGAGTGTCTATATACATAATTGCCTCCTACCTATTATTATTATTATTAGTAGTAGTAGTAGTAGTGTATATTTCATTTAAATCATTTTTAATTTTATTTTTCATCGCCACTCTCTGCAGAACAGTTACATTTCTTGTCATCTCAAGAAATAAAAGGAGATGCATTCTGAGGGCCGTCAGCACAAACAGATTAAAAAAGGAGAGAAAGGAAACTGAGCTGATGTGAAAGAGATAATATGAGCGATTTACTCTGCGTGAAAATGCATTCAAAACCTTGATGCCTTGGTGATTCTGCTTCTTTAAACTGCCCCGATTCAGGTTCTAAATAGCCTGCACAGAACAGGCCTTCTACTCAAACCCAGTGGATCTGTATTATGCGGTGACTCAGACAGCTGAAGGAGAATAAACAGCGCTCTCCCACCGCAGGCCCGGCTGAACAGAGTGCAGTTTAATATCAACCTCACGTCTGGGTTGCATAAGCACTTCAGGTCCACATTAAGCAACTTGGGTGCGCTTCTGAACCTTACATAGCTATCGACAGTCAGAGGAAGACTATTCTCGTCTTTTTGGAGAACTGAAGAGTGGTTACATTATGAAGCACAGGCAGGATACCCTTAAGTCCTTGAGCGATAATAACATATTATAGCTTGAACATGGAGAGGTGAAGTTTTTAACAGCTATAAAGGAAGCATACTTTTACTTTCGAAGGTGTCTCTGAGCATTAATTAACCTTTTACCCAACATTATCCACTGGCCAGGTCATGTTGTGTCCATGTTTTAAATGTGTAATTCTGCTGTGAAAATGGCATGGATGGTGTTTTAGTTATTTATTGTAGCTCAGGACCAGTAGGCATCAAGATGTAAACTCATAGCAGCAGCTGGTGGCCTGGTGGTTAGGCTGCCCTGCGATCAGAAAGTTGTGGGTTCGCATCCCAAGACTGCTAGCGGCACTTCTGAGGTACCGTCCCCACACTCTGCTCCCCGGCCGCTGTGTTCCTGGCTGCCCACTGCTTCACCTCGTGAATGGGTTTAATGCAGAGGAACAATTTCAAACTGTTCACACTGTGTGGTGGCCATTTTGGTAATGCGTGAACACACCACAACACACGGTGTGAACAGTGTGAGATTCATCTTAGCATCTAACTCATTCACCAAGTGAAGCAGCAGGTAGTCAGGGACACAGCCCCAGGGAGCAGTGTGTGGGGATGGTATCTTGCTCAAGGGTACCTCAGTGGTGCCTTAATAGTCCTGGGATTCGAAGACACAACCTTCCGATCGCACAGGCAACTCCCTAACCACCAGACCACCAGCTATTACACATGCATATGAAATATGAATTCTAAAAATCAGATTTAAGAATTACTTCCACTGAAAGATTCTTTCATGAACCAAAGGTGTCCTTCTATGCTATTTCTTAAGTAAAAAGCTGTGGCACTTTGACTTTTAAGATTATAACTGTTGTAACATACAAAAACAAGAACTCTTCTCTGCTTGTCTGAAAGCATGCAGACAAGCAGCAGCTGGCCAAGACGCAGTCAGATAGCGGCTCCAGCCAAGCTTGCTAGCCATGTAATTATTAATATTGTGGAGGAGCTGCCGGAGCAGTAGGGTTCCGCTCCTCGCTAAGACCTCCCTGGGGAAGAGAAGGTGCAGTCACTGTGGGGGCAGCATCTGCAAAGCTAAGAATGGAGGCAAGCAAGCCGAGTTAATACTTTCCTTCTCTCAGACTCTTACTGATTCTATCTCTCATTCTGTTTCTCTTAATGTCTCTCCTCTCACTCTGTCTCTGGTGGCTGACTCTGTTTCACATTTGATGAACAGACCGGCTGGCTTGGCCCATATTGATCAGAGAGGCATTGGTGACAAAATAAAAGAAGTCATTGGGTCGGGGCAGGGGACCAAGATGCAAAAATCCAATTGCTCCGAGATGCAGACGGCCATTACTGAGGCACTAGTGTGAAAAACACCTAACTTCGAGGCAGTTTCATTTAAACATACTCAGTAAGAAAGGAGGAGCTGAACTACCATTCATAAGTTTGGAATCATGCTAATCATTTGCTGCTCTTTCGCTCGGCGCATCACCACTTGGCCACTCTCTGGACCCCTCTGTGGGTTTTCCACACCCACTTGTGGGCGGAGACTAACCTGAAAGTTCTCCCGGGTTCAAAGATTTGTTTTTTTTCTGTTTGTTTCTAAAACTTAAAATAAAAGAAATCTGGGCATTATTGTCCTTTATGTGTGACGCCATTTTTACATGACACAGGAGCACCAAACAAAGCTCAGAATGACGTGTGACACATTGAGCATCAACACAAACTGAAGGAACTCCCATATAAGGAGTTGTCTGGCTGTAAGATTTACCATGTGAGGCGCATCTGGCATGGATCCGTGTCGTTTGTGTTCTAAGAATTAAATAAAACCTTATAGAAGCTTTTTGCCTCTCTCTGTCTCCCTCTCTCACTCTTTCTCCATCTCTCTCTCTCCCTCTCCTCCTTTGAGATGAGTCAAGAGGAACAGGGACACATGAGCAGCATCTCCTGCTGGTTCTAATTGCAATCAATTAAGGAGCTTCAGAGGCGTGGAATACGAGCCGTGAGACGGGACGTCCGCTGAGGAGAGCAGAGCCGGATGGAGGTGAGGAGGCTGCAGAGCATTGATTAAAATCGATATCCCACTGCTGGAGCAGTCCCTCACAATCAGGCCTGACCTTGGTCCCAAAATTTTAGCCCGTGAAAAAGTAATGGAGCATCTGGCCTATGGAGGAATAGGTTAACGGCAGAACCGGCAGAGGAGGAGATAAAGAAAGAGAAAGTACCTATTTTACACTCAAAGCAACGCCTGATGCGTATTTTATTATTTAAATTCTGCTCCCATTGTTATTCGGCTCCAGTTCCCTAGCTAGCTGTTGCGCTAGTCTCCTCCTGACAGCTTGGCAATCAGAGTGTAAAAATTGGTACCATTTTCTTGCCTATTCCCAGTGTGACCGTGGCTGGCGTAAACATAGGTCACAGAATAATAAACAGGCTGTCACTCCGAATGGGTCACAACGTCTGGCTAACTAAGGCACTACTTTCCCTTATCTGCTGAAGGGAAAAAACAGACACTGTGAACAGCACAACTTCCATGTTTTATTTTATCATTATGTGGGGGTGGGTTCACCCGACAGTCGCTCTGGGTTATCACTGCACCGCTGCATCCTGTATGCTCTTAAAAATGAAGGTGTCAGAAAGGGTGGAGCGATGCCATAGAAGAACCTGTTACGGTTCCGCAAAGAACTTGTTCGAATGAAATGTGTGTGTACAGAACCTTTAAAATGATCTCCACATACTGTAAACATGCCTACACCCTAAAAAAGGGGTTGTTCTTTATATAAAACCCACAACAAATCTGGTTCAAAATCTGGTTGAATGTTTGATTGGTTCTTCACATTGTCAAATGGTTCTTTGTCTTTATGGAGAAACTCTTATATAAGGTTATATAAAGCACATCAAAGGGTTCTACACAGTAGTAATTGGTCCTTAGTCCTCCTTAGATGTCCATTGATGCCATGTTAGAGCCAGTTTGAAAAGATGTAGTGGTCCTTCATGTGTCTTGGAGGAAGCAGCAGCTTGGTAGTATTATGGAATTGGCGGAGAGCTAGTTAATGGTGGGTAATTGGCCATTGCTCAAGTTATTTCTAGAACTGTACATCCATGTGAAGGGCCAGTTAGGAACCTTCAGTATAAGGTAAATGACATGTAAAGAACTCAACTGTGTCACACAGTCTTATACGAATTTGTGCTGATAGTGCTTACTCATTTTAAAAGAAAGCCTTTTCAAATGCATTATTGTGCTATTACACCAGCATAAGGCAGTCAGACAGCCAGGCCCACCTCGGTGAATATTTTGCAATGTGTAACAGTTTGCGAAGCAGACTCAAAGCCGCGGCAATTAAGAAGGCTGGGTCGTTTTAAATGGAGGTTAACGACATGGGTCTCAGGGCTAGCCCCTCACAAAAGAGAATTAGGCCACCATTGTGGTAATTTTGTCGGAGTTGTGAATAGAGCGCTCCTCCTTTCAGCTAAAAGGATCAAATCCTTTTTGTATGTTTCATTTGCTGGATTCATGCACAGTCGGAGGTCTCTTTAACATCATTAAGCTGCTCACACCTGTGTATTCAGCCCTGATGCCAGCTCCCATTGCGCTGGCCTCATAGGCTTCTTCAGAGCAAAATGAAACTGTACTAAACTAAAAATATCAGCGCTCCTTTGCGGGACGTGATATCACCCAAAGCAATAGCTCTGATGACATGACTCAGCAGAAAGAGTATCATAGTATTCTTACCACTTCTAGCAGTTCTTAGCATGTACATATTTGAAACGATGCACAGACTATTTACACTGTAGTGTGTAGTCCACCAAAAATAATCCAGTTATCTAAGACAGACGCTGCCTTTGGTTGACATATGTCAATCCGCTATGAACTTGAAACCAGGGAGAGATATTTTTGTGCCTGTGTGTGTGTGAGAGACGGGCTATAAAGGTGGAACATTGTTACCACGGCCTTTTGTGGATTAAAGGACAGTTTCAAATGTGAGGTCAGTGTCACAGTATTGTACTACAACAGCCCTGAAATACAAGACACCCTTGAAATACAATTATTTGCCTGCTGTCCGTCCAGATGGTGCTGAATACACTTTAAACAGTCGACAGACGACGACTATGAAAAACACTAATAGTCCTCAGTCGTGAATCGCCTCTTCGCACTCTTAATGAGAAATATATTTTGTGATTTATATTTGTATTTATATGTATAATTGCAATGAAGGAACACCGTCAATAAAGATTCCCTCACATTCAGTGTGTTTGTTGCCCTTTAACAGGTGCTTAATGCGTATTTATTAAGAGGATTAATTCAGGAGGGAGAAAATTCAGCTCCACTATGTTAATAATGCTATAATATTACATCTGGCTGTTGCTCTCTCTCTTTCTCTGGCTTTTCTCTCTCTCTGGCTTTTCTCTCTCTCTCTCTCTCTCTCTCTGTCTGCTTCTACCTCTCTCTGTCTGTCTCCTTTTGCCTCTGTTTTCATCTCTCTGTCTTTCTCTTCTCCTTTGTCACTTTGCCTGTCCTTTTCTCTGTTCACCTTCTCATTTTCTTTTCTTCTTTTTCTCTTTCTATTTCTCACCCTCATCTCTCTCCTTTACTGTCTCCCTCTTTCACTCTCTCTTCACTATCCCCTCTTTCTCCCCTGTCTTTCTCGCTTTTCCTCTTCCCCCTTCTTGCTTCCTTTCTTGTTGCCTCCCAAAATAACTATAATTTGAATTCATTATCATTCAAGATGTCGAAATTAGAATAGCACTGAATGTATGCTGCATGTAAACCAATCCTCCTACACAATTAAAGGGTCAATTTCATGGAAAATCTCCTTTTTGGAGGTCTAGGCTGATGTAGTTCATAAACACTGGTGTAGTTTCCAAATATACCAATGCAATTCAAGCCCATACAATCCATATAAGTGAAACTCAGAGTGACATTTAGATGGAAATACAAGACTAGTATGTGAGATTAGTGACATGTATGTACAGCACGATTTGGAACATGTATTTACAATAGAAGTCATCAAAAATACCATTCACTTTTCCAGAAGCTCAGGAGTCCTTTTTCAAGCATGTTGCTGAGGTGGGGAGGCTCAGGGAAGCTCTTGATACGAACATGTCAAACATCCCTCCACATACCGAAATGACACATTATGGTGTATCTAGAGATGCCCTAAGTTTGCTGTACTACCATTCAGCACAATTAGTAATGCCAGAGCAGGAGGCGCCTTAATTCACATCAGTTAATGCAACCAGGACAGGAGCCACAGGATGGATTAGACCATCCATCACCACTCAGGAGTCCAAGTAGCTCTGGTGTGAACTTCATGATAGCCAGCCGTCAGCCAGCTGAGACACAAAGCAAGAAGGCACAGAGCCTGATATGTACATGTCTCTTATACACACCAAAGAGAAGGAATGAGTTCAAACGCTGTGAATAGCTATGGAGTGCTTGTTTTATTACATGTCAGCTTTAATGTCATCTCTCAGTGCTAAATCTTTAGAAGTCACAGTCATCGCTAGCCATGCCAACAATATAATGTAATTCAATATGAATTATTTCTCAGTAAGTCAAAAGTGCAGACTCTGAACTTTTCATCCGTAAAATATTGGAATATTTGATTGACTTGTTTGGTTTGAGTTTGAAGCTACTGTTTGTTTTGTGGAAATGAAAGCCACCTTTTAAATGTGTGCCATATTTTTGTCATTGCTTGACATTAAAGTAAAGGGAAGAGAATGTAAATGTATGTGATTGTATCACTAAATTAGAGGGAACTGGCCACAATTCACACAGAATAAAGTGTGGCTTTGAACAATTTTGTATTAAGTGTTTCTAATAACCATGTCATTATACATTAATAAGGCATGAAATAGCTATGTAACTACCAGTGAAGTAGCACAGCCTAAGAACACTTGGTCTCCTTTCTTTAATTATATTTATGCATATTTGTTTTTGCTTTTGATGCATATATTGTGTATTTTCACATAGGCTATATTTTGTGTACTTGTATGTAGGCTGTAAAGCTCATTTGGTTCAAACAACTCAGGACTGCATTGAATTAATTGTGTTTACATTGAACTACCAGGGGTTTAAATGCTGTCACTGTGGTGGTGCTCTCCAGGGTATGTCTTCAGTACTCTAGTCAGAGAACATAATTTTACCTAATCCCTTTACAGTTATAGAAATGAAGTTGCACTGACTCCATACACCCTGTCTGGACTCTTTATTTTAATACACCCTGTCTGGACTCTTTATTTTAATACACCCTGTCTGGACTCTTTATTTCTACTTCAAAAACTTTAGTTATGAGTTATGAAAGTTAGAAAAAGGCACAAATACGATCCTTTTCCCTGGGAAAGTGAATGGGCAGTCCCTGGGAAGTCCCTGTTCACATTTAAGATGTTTTGCATTTAATGTTTTACATTAAGGGTTATTTTTTGTACCTTTTGTAACATCATGAAAAATCTGAGCTTCTTTTTTTTATTTGTTTGTTTGTTCATTTGTTTATTTGTTGTATTTATCTATTAGCCCCACCAATCCACAATGAAGTTATACAGACTGTTAGGCTATACAGCCTTCTGAGGCACTATACAGGGCAGCCATCAGAACAGACTCCATTTGCATGTAACAAGCTTCAAGGCACAGTCATAAAAACAACGATGTATAAGAACACAAAAACATAAATTCAATAAAACATAAATGCATGAAAAATGTAGGATATTTAAAAGCAAAAAAAAAAAAACAAAGAAAATACTAGGACAGAATGGATTAGATCAATTAGAAAAAACTCAGTCAGTGAGGAGGTGCCCTTCTTTCTCCTTAACTATTTAATTAAGTTTAAAAAGTGAAGCAGAATGAAAGTAATAGCCCTCAACTTCTATGGCTAACACCTCGCCTGTATATTCATGAAAAAGAGTAAAGAATAGGAATAAAGACGAATGCCGGTCATGTGTTGTGTAACCGCCTTGCGCTCGAAAAGCAGCCACGAGTCCCGCATGTTTGTCTACATGTAATCTGCTGTGGTTACAGAAAGAACACGCCGCGCTGTCCTTCACGCCGGTCCGTCTCCAGCTCTGCTTCTGGTCAAATGTCAGGAAACGTTATCCTCTCCTTAAGCACTTTCATCGCCGCCGCAGTAACGGACATAGCAACACAGCCAAACAAATGCCAGCATGACATCACATGCCACCGACTCGCTGACAGCCGTATAACAGCAATCTTCCTCTCACCACCTTCCTCAAGAGTCATGGCGGTCTGGCAGTTCTGGGGGGGTCTAAGGAGCTCAGCTTGCCTCTCAGAGCGTGTGCGCTGTTTCGAGCACGGCACATCAGTCAAAGATATAAAAAGCTGGGCTGAGGTTTCCTCTAGCTAGCTACTGTGTGCTAGCAAGCATTCAAAGCATGCACGTCTCACACTGAGGAATGGAGAACACATTTTCTTTGGCTGGCTAAGTCTCGAGCAGGTAGGGTGATTATATGCTTTTCAGGCCCTTTTACAGCTCGCAGGCATGAAATGCAGATTAGCAGCATTAGCCCGGGCCATATAACGCTTGTTATGCTAAGTCCCGCTGTTTGAATGAAGCGGTACTAAGAAATCAGAGGATAAATCCTCTCCATCAGCTCCTAATCAAGCGGCTTTTGAGGCCCTGCTTCCAGAAAGGACCTAAATTGGCTGGAATTAAAGGTCAGTGAAGCTAAAGCTTTGCTCAGTCGTATAGATGTATACATATACGAGGCCTTTTTTCTGTGTTTTCGCTCAACCTTGCCGGGTCCAGTCCATTTATATGAAACTCAGTCCCCCCTACACGCTGTATCGATACGTCACTAGGGTTCAAACACCAGCAAGGCAGGTGAAAAGTGCTTAGCGTGGAGGAGAAGCTAGGTGGGAGAAACGCTGAGATGGCCACCTTTCTGGAACACTCAGCTCTCCGGCACGCGCACACACTCACCACGCCTTTGTCACCAGCTGCAGTTTTCTGCCTGATCGCTCTTGCAAATATTTCAAGCTTGGGCTTTCTTTTTCCATTTTTTTTAGGCCACAAGCAGAGAAGCAAGACACACCGAGCTCTCACCTGACCCGAAACAGATGGAACAGCTGGCTGACACTGGTGCTGCCTTTTTTTCCCTTCTTTTCCACAGAGCTGAGTCGAGTTACGCAAAGGAAGAGCATCTTGATACATGTGAAACTACAGTATGTTCATGTGTGTGGAATGCGCTGAACGGTCAGATTATTTCCATATGAATAAAACGAGTCGACACAGTTCTCCCCCTCAGTTTAAGTTACTCTCGCCAGCAACTGTGCTGATGTAATATATTTATTCATGTGGAAATGATGTACGCATTAAATTCAATGGACGCTGTAAATTCTGTGTGTCACCGTTTTTCAGTGTAAGCTGATTTTTTTTTTGTAGTGAAAACCTGCCACAAAAACATAAACAGGTAAACAAACAACGGTAATCCTCCACAGAGAGGCAATACTTGCAACTGGGTAATAAGCAAAGTGATTGGATTCTCTTTGATTGCAATGCTCCCTTGTGTTGCATCCACTGTCTTTAGGTCAGGCTCCGCACAGACTGGACCACTCGGGACCATAAAACCCGCTGGCATCTCTGGGTAATGCATGCATCACTATTCAAGACCATTGCAGTGATAATAGGAGTCCACTGCCCTCAATTGTCTTCTCCCCTGCCTGACATATGCAAGGGTCATCCCGGGCAGCTCCATAAATTCTCCATTCACTTAAACAGGGAGCGCTCTCAGAGAAGGAAAAGGCAGTGAGGGTGTATCTTAATAAGACTCTTGTAAGTGACCAGCTGGCTGGTAGTCTCTCTGCCACGGGGGTTACCAGGGGTCATCCGGAACCACGTAATTGATAGCCCGAGTTGGCATGGCGGGCCTAGCCACCGCTGTTCAGCAAGTTTACGAGAGTTCCTGATTTACCAGGGTCGTTTGCACACCGGCGCAATGTCACCCAGGTCAGGATGGCTACAGAGAGAGAGCAGCAGTGGGAGCCAGTTAATGGTCCCACATGTTGGTTCCAAGCTCATGATCCATGGAGCTTCCTCAACAGCAGTGGGCACGGCGAGCGAGCAACATCTGTGCAGCGAGCGACTCAAGGACACATGACCTTTGGCATCAGGGTCAATTTGTTTCTCGTGCAAGAACGCCCCTGACTCCATCTGTCAGATCTCGAGAGAAGCAGGCTGATTTCTCAGCAAGCTGATTGCTAAGCAGGGTTGCTTTTTGATGCCGAGTGATGGAAGCTGATTGAAGGTTTATTTGATCTTGTGTGCAATATGAGTCTCTGATGTCTCACATCAAATAATAGTTCCTTTCATGATTGCTGCAAACAAGAGGGACCTTTTGTATATGGCAATTTATTTTGACATTTTAGTCAGACCCTGAAAAACCATGCCACCGAAGCCGAGACGTTGATGAACGCCCAAGTATGATTTGAAATGTATCAGAGAACAATGCAGCCTATGTGCGGTTAATATATTGAGGCGGTTAGAGTTTTATTGCATGTCTTTGCATATGAGCCTATATCAGTGGAAGCATAACTCTAAACCCATTTGTTCTCTCAAGATTTGCTCTAAATGCCACCACGTACAATGCAAATAGCACAATAAGCTATGGCTGTGCAGACATTTCATTCATCACTAAGAGCCATTAGTCACCGCGTAAAGGTATCTTGTCCATTGGACATTTATGACACATTTTTTTTCTATTGCTCGCTTAAAAAACCCGCATTTTTATGGCTTTAAGAAAGTAATGAGCTGCTGCTGTGTCAATCAGCGGCCCCTTTAGTGTCAGGCTATTTAGCCAATCGTTTTTGTTTTCTCTCCATTTCTCTTGGTCATTAACTTTCTGTCCTTCTCACTGCAAACTAAATAATCTCTCTCCTCTTCTACCTCCAGTCGGTGGCTCCAGCTTTAAATTTAATTGCTCTCCACGAAATAGGGGTGAAATGTGAATGTCAAAGACTTAATTGGATAGAGAGAGGAAAGTGTCAGAACTAGCAAAAAACTCAAGACATTACTCCCATTTATTTTATAACTCATCACACTCGTATTTAAAATGCTAATTAGACACCGAAAGCAAGCGTATATATAGCCTCGGAGTCCGGGGTATTTTAGAATGCAAAAGATATCCGGATTTTTGTTAGCGCTAGCATTTCACTGCAATAGGGAACATTAATGCACATTGCAAATTTCCCACTTGTGGGATTAATAAAGGGTCTTAATCTTATCATATCTTATTATTTTTTATAACAGTCTTAGTTAATATATATTATTATTATTGTTATTATTATTATCATTATAATATTATTCTGAACAACAACAACAATAATAATAATAATAATAATAAAAATGGATATTATGTTGTGTAATAACTTGCTCTTTACTACCACACTTTTCTGAATATTGTAAAATGTATACAAATATATTTTTTAAAATCTCAAGTTCACATTAATGTACAGTTTTGAAACACTTGTAACATTGTTTAGCTGTTTTGGAGATTCTTCAGCTGAACTATTTTCTGTTTTCTTCAGTAATAGTAATGGAATATACGTAGATGGAAATGTGTTTCATAAAACAGAAACATTTTCATCTTTGTAGTGGAGCAGTCAAGTCAACATTTTGTGTTAAAATGACTTCTTACTTCTCTTTTACCCTACATTGCTCGCCAGCAGCTCAACACAGAGCCAACACAGTCTTAGTTAATGGGGAGATATTAATTCAGTAGCAGAAAGAGGCTACACAGTTTAAACAGTCCTCTATGTATGTATGTTTGTATCAATCTATCTATATATTTATATCTATCTATCTATCTCTCTCTCTCTCTCTATATATATATATATATATAAAACCATCTGATAATAAATAGAAGATATAACTTCTTTCAGCAGAAAGGCAGTAAATGGTGTAAGATTAAATAAATCTGTGCGCTAATGTTCTCAAACATCATGTCAGTGTTTTCAAGGACAGAACAAATAACAGGTTGTCAGCGGTGTCCTTCAAAATGCAAAGAGCTCTGAGTTCAGAAGCGAAGCTTGTCTGCAGTCAACACACAGTTAAACACAGAGACAGTAGAATACTCTATCTGTCCAAAAGCACAGCCCTGCAAGCACTATCCTTCAGACACCCTGAGTGGACACATGATGTCATCCTGATATGCGAGCCAGTGGATGGGATTGTGCTGAACCCTCCTTGGCAGGACGCACATATTTTAGTTTAAAAGTGAAGAGATATTGGCCTTCCTCTGTGGATGCCGTGCATTAAAATTTGCACTTGGGCTGCAGTGATAATAAAGACAGGAATGATTCAGCATTCCTGGTGTGAATATAAGGCATTAAGTGGCTGGGCTCCCATCCAGTGGTAAATATTTGCACTGAAATTTACTGACACAACATGACTTTTCCATTCATAGTGAGAGAAAGACTCAGTAACTGAATTTTAAGTAACACTGTAGCATCTAAATCGCTGCCTGGTACACCGGTATCGCACCATCACATGCCACATCATTTCCGTGTCGCTCCCTGTATTTAGAAAAGACCTGAAAACCTGTTGACTGGTCAGTTGCTGAATAAATAAACATTTGGAATTAAAGACCTTTAGAAACTACATCCAGTAGCAATACAGGTTTCAGGAGGGACGTGAAAGTAGGTCTTTTCAAAAAATGTCCTTTTGAAGTTTTATCCAACATTCAAATACCTGAGAAACACAGTAAATTAGCTGTTCTTTAGAGTTTTCAGGTGTGAAAACTGCCCACTACACTGCCAACAAATTACCATAAACTCTGCCCTCTAGGAAACAGGTTATATATTATACAAATTATATTTACAGCAGTGTAGAACACCTTCTGGACAAAAATATGAGTTTCATGTAAACTTTTACTGTTTGAATTCAGCAACTGCTCACTGGTTTCTATTAAAAATATAGTTTTTAAAAACTATAGACTATAGTTTTGGATTTCTCCTCTAAATACAGATTAATGTATTGAAAAGATCAACACTAACTGACACACACCACAGAAGAAGCAGATGATGTTGAAAAACCTTATAAGACTAGGGTCAATGACAGAGAGGGCATCTAGAGAACGTGCATTTTGTGTTTATCTAGAATCAAAGCTAGTGGCACTGTATTAGGGATGATCAAACAGTGTGGCAAGCCTGCGTCTGTTTTATCTTTCATTTTATTCGTATGTATGAGTGCTCTCCAAAACCTTGGGCAAATACTGTGCTTCATTTCACATGTCCTTCATTAAGCCACTAGAAATCACTGATGTACTCAGCAGCGGTTATGTGGATGTCCAGCAGTGATTACAGTGTGTAAAGCCCAAAATCCTGGGATGACACAGAATCCAAATGGCTGGGCGATCATCAGCCTTGCCAAGTCCCTCACTGATCCTTATGTGAACCTTATTGATGTGTTCATCGCCCTTAAGGTGAAACACAACAAGCTTAAGTGCAAAATAATCTGCAGTCCCTGCTCCCCCTGCAGCACTAAGAAAAGCCATTTGTACAGAGCTTTATCTGAATGTTTTAACATATAACCCGGTTGAACCAGTTGAACTAGGCTTTTATGAGCTCGTAAATGTATTTTATAGAAAACTTTACCTTTCAAATAAAACATTTGCAGCACAGCTGGTGAATTATTCTTTCAAAGAGGAACGTGTATTGCTCAAGGGAGCAATGGGCAGAGTTTAGGTATGTTGCATGTTGTTTCGGGATAGAACATGCAGAAGAAAGCAAACTGTCCAGAAGGGCTGCACAACATGGATAAAATTGTTGTATTGTTGCATATTTTGATATGCCTTTAAGTGTAATAAAAAATGACTGGTAAATCCGAAATTATTATTATATTATTAGAATAATAAATAAAGTTGTTATTTTGAATCAGAATCAGAAAACATATTTGCTTATGTTACAATGGCACAGACACACAGAGACAGTTACAATATAAAATAAAAGTCTAAATAAATCCAATAAAAGCTATGCAGAAAATAATTGGTTAGAGGGCTCATTTGCATATCGCAGCCTTCCCAATAACAATTAACCAGAAATTCTACCAATTTTTCAACACAAGATTCAATCAGTGAGACTTCATGGTTGTGGTAGGAACCAATGGTCAACACAAATACAGCCATTTTATTTACTACCCAAAACAACCTGTGAACAAACACGTCTTCTGAGCCTTTTTATGTAATGTCAAAGTAAAATATTGGTTAATGTGTAAAAAAGGTTAGTAACACTATTGAAATATTGTGATATGGCAATGCAAACATGCGACAATGCATTGTGGGGAATAATCATCTATCGAATAATAACCTAATAATTATGATTTGATTACACATCCCAGTCAAGCACATTTATGTTATACATCACCCACTCCCCATTCAGATTTCATTCTAATGTAAAAAAAAAACATTCAGAAGTCAATTGCCAAACTTAATTAAGCAGTGAGAAGTTTCTTTACATGTGTTGACTCTGTGGGTCTGTTCTGTGACAAACGGAAGTGTAGTGGGGAGACAGAGGTAGTGAAACTAGCTGAAATCGCACCCAGATGCTTTCGTAGTTTTGCTTTTATAAAAAGCTATGTGTGCAGACTGTTCTCTGTCAGACTGAAGCAGAAAAGAACAATCTGTCCCTTTTTTCTCAAAGCTTAGTAAAACACTTCATTTGACCCTTGGTGTGATTATTCTAATTTTACACCACACTAAATATTTGAGAATATCACATTAAGACACTCAGTATCATGAAAGGAGAAGCTTAATAAAGAAGTCTGAGAGCTTAGTTTACTTTCAGTTTACAGTGAGCCCGGAATCGTCTTTTGAACCGAGACAATGTCTCGAGCTTCAGAGACTTTAAACTCCAGATTAAACTCCTACCACTACCACTGTGAACTATTCTGACTTTTTTTTTACATCTGAACCATGATGTTATCCAGGCAGCTTTAAAAATTGGTGGAATTCCCCTTTATCAAATGTGTGACCATATCTCCTTGGATAGGCAGTAAATAAGTGCATTCAGGATGTTCAGGTACCTGGTTTGACACCATTTGAGAGATTACATGCATGTTTTGCCAGTATATTTTCCGTCCTTTCTACAAAATCCACTGATCAGACTCATCACACAAGGTTCCCCTGCCCTCGACCAGGTAAATTATGAAGCACTATATTTCCTATAGCAGTGGCACGTCGGTGCACTTAAATTACACGCTGTTTAATGCACTCTTGTCAAACGTAATATTTTCAGCCACCATTAGCACGTTTGCTCGCTGCTATTCATTGCACTCCTGACTTCGCCAATTAATCAGAGCGCCTCGTTATTTTAGGAGACATCAAAAGAGATGAAAGGCATTTTTTTCGTGGGGGGCAGCCATAAATTTGCTCCCTCTGCAGTACACGCTGGCACATTTGTCAAAACCTTCTCCTTTTAGTAACAGGAAATTAGCAGGAGAAAGTGGAGGAAAGTATTTACAATTTGAAAGCTAACATTTGTACAGTAATTAATGGAGGTCTTATGAAAAGCGCTCCCCTGGGAGGCAGGACGAGGAATATTTATGACACGGTAGGCCAGGAATGGGTGGAGATCGGCCCATTTATCTAGCCGGGCAGAGTTACGGCTTCCGATCGCACGGCGCAGCTTATTAAGGTAAGTAAAATCAACTGCAAACATACATCCATTTATTTATTTTTTTATTTATTTATGTACTCATCCACCTGACCCGAGCTCGCTGAGTCTGGCCGTCGAAGGCTGCTGGGGCTCTGATAAAACATAATCTCGGCGACGGATTGCTACGAATGCGAGCATTTGTCGCTTTTAATCGATGCTCAAACGACACGTCACGTTTGAAAAGAGAGCTGGCGCCGTTTTCCTCGACTTACTCACCAATAAACCGTTTCCACAGTCAGAGTTTATTTACAGAGTGGTGCAGCCCTGTGATCTCCAAAGTTGAGTGCCTTTTCAATGAGCTAAATATTTAATGAAGCCCTAAAATATGTGGCTTTTGGCTTTTCATTTGAGTCAGTGGAGCTGGCTCTTGTAGATTAGCGCAAGTACAGCTGAGGGACAGATTCCACAGAGCAGGCGAGAGTTCCTCTCTCAGATCATCTACGTCCCATCAGAAACATTACACAGCATGCCACATCCCCTCTGGAGAAAAACAAATGTCCTTTTAGCTTAGGCACATGCATATAGACACATACTGTACACATTTCATTATACAGTGCGAACCTAATGCATGGAAAGTACTCAGTTACATGTAAATGTTTAGGCATCCCTCATCAAATGACATGTTCTGTTGATTTTTAGAGTGAAAATATGTGCATCTTTCACACTTCTGTACATTTTAACTACACTTACTGTTTATTTTAACTACACTTACTGTTTACCCTAATAAACATAAAACATAACACATGGCCTTTGCAAAAAAACTCTTTTCAAACTACAGTTGTGCAGAAAGGGCCTTGCTTGAGTTCGTTCTAAACTGGA
Source organism: Brachyalestes nurse (assembly GCA_037974405.1). Taxonomy (NCBI): domain Eukaryota; kingdom Metazoa; phylum Chordata; class Actinopteri; order Characiformes; family Alestidae; genus Brachyalestes; species Brachyalestes nurse. The sequence continues at coordinate 2,869,541 of JBBPCY010000035.1, read as the reverse complement.
TATAACTGCTACAATTAGATGTTTCTAAAAAGAGACAGTTCTGACAAATGTGCCAGAATTCACTGCAGAAATTAATAACTGCCAGCGCCCCATATGATTATTGTTATTGTGGTGTTGCCATTGGTTTGTTGTTGCTTATTATTATTATTATTATTCATTCACTCATTTCCTGTAACCGCTTAATCCTTACTAGGGTCACGCCACCATGAGGAGAACTTGCAAACTCCACACACACACAAAGCCAGGACTCAGATTCAACCCCCCAACTCTGGAGGTGTGAGGCAACAGTGCTGTGCCACCTTGGGGTCTTTCATTATTATTATTATTATTATTATTATTATTATCATTTTTATTATTATTATTATTATTATTATTATTATTATTACAGAAGCAATAGGAATACCCCATGACCATCAAGACTTTGTGGAGACAACTGTAGCATTACCAGAAAATGTTATCCTCTAAGCTGTAAAGAACGATTTTAGCCTTCAAATGTCATGGTTCTACAGGTAACCATTGAGTTTAGTGAATACAGTCATTATAAACGTAGACAAAGGTTGTGCAAGTTAACCCCAAAACTTTCAACTATTCAACAAAGTTCCCAAAACGACAAAGTGGGGATTCACTGACATAATGGAATCACCTGCAAACTACAACAAGGCAACCCAGCTTCACTCCACTTACGTAACACTTCAGATCGGCAGAGAAGGGCGCGCAGCTACGCAAGCCAAGCAGAGAACACAGCTTAAGTGCAGTTCAGTGTCAGACAAGCTTTTGGAGTGTTCACTGCGGCTTAATCTGCAGTGTTGCTGCATGGATCCCTAAGCCTCGTGTGAGCACACGCATAATCTACTCATGGTCCCTGACGTGGCTTTTCAGATCATTTCCAGTGGGAGAAGTCTTCTCACGTCATACCTGCTAATTATAGAACCATCACGATTACTCAATAAAAATAATTGGTGAAAAGTGATTTGTGATTATGTAGCAATTTGCATTTTAAAATCCTCCTGCTTCCTTCTACAACCATAGGAAATAGAGAAAAAAAATAAACCCCATTTGATTGTAGATAATTGTTTGAATTTGAATGTTTAATGTAATAGGAGTAAAAGCCAGAAAAAAAGAAACGTTGATTATGATCTGCAGGTGACTGTAAGACAGCAGTGCAACATCAAAAAATAAGTTAGAATAGAATTAATATTTGTAATTCCATCATTTAAAAAATGTTCATGTTTTTAAAGTGAGAGTCAAATCTAGAGGCCAGATTGTGTTGTTCTGATCATGATATTTTATTAAACTATATTATATTATATTATATTATATTATATTATATTATCTGCGTGGGCTGGCGCCCCACCCAGTGTGATTCCCTGCCTCCCACCTGTTGGTCCCAGGATAGTTTCCTAATCCACGACACTCGTAAGGATTAAGCGGTTACAGAAAATGAATGAATGAATGAATGAATGAATGAATGAATATTACATTATATTATATTGTTCACCATTTCATATCGCACCAAGTCCCAAAACATAGTAGCATTAAGTAAAAACCTCCCAAAATACTTTTGTCTTCGAAAGGTTCTGCAAGGTTTGATTGACTTAATTAAGTCCATTATTACTGATTAGTCTTTTTTAAACATTACTTTACCAGATTCACTGTCAACATAATGAGCAAATGATCAAACCTAAAAATGACCAAGCCTTTCGTGAACTGAATCATGAACTGAAACTAAACAGCACAGAACTGCTGCTACTGTATTCATCCACACAGGCGGTTCATCCTTCTTGAAGGACAACATGATACTTGGGCGTGCAGCTGGGCTTCTGAGACATTTCGGATTCCTCTGTGAAACAGTATACGCTTGACTCGCTTGCTTCAGCGTGCCTGAGCTTAAGGAATATGTTTGATTAAAGTTATATGTAAAGGTAATCCCTGCAGTGCTCGCATTAAACAGTAATCAAGGCATTCGTGTCTTAGAGCCAAGCCGAGCCAGTCAAACACGGACCTTAATAAGCCAGTTACAGGCTGTCTGCTTCTGGAGACGTCCTGAGGCTGCCAGCATTAGCCTGCTCAGCAGGACATCTCAATATAATCAGAGTCCAATTATTATTAAAACCTGCCATTCATGAGCTCAAACGCAGCAGCAGCAGCGCATTCAGAAACATGCAATTGGGTTCCACGTAATTTCTCATTCAGCGCTCCCTATTAGTTAATGAAATATAGTCATTTGGAGCTTATTATGTTAAGTAGGCAATCTGGCCAATTGGACTCCAAGCAAGCTGACATATGTCTGCCCTTGATAACTAACATATGTTTGTGAGACTTGGTGAGACTCAGTGTGTCAATGAGGCTTTTGCCCAACGATGACCAAGCAAGACCACAGTGTGTGACGGTAGCCTGGAAGGCCACTCTTAATAAATCAAGGTAAACATTGAAAAAAATATGTATGATCCAGCAAAAACCATGGAAATCTTTAAATAACCTTCTATTGTGAGGCTTTTTGGGAAACCAACGTTTTTCTTCCATGAAGGACACCCTATTTGGCTCCTTTACTTTTTGAGTCTGCACTTCTTGAATAATTAAACCATGAATTAAATCACACAGTTGACTAAATGATGGAATAAACCATCAATACCTTCAATGCTTTTCTGTACGCGAATGAAACCTAATATTGGACTAAATGACTCCCTTCATGGTGATTCTCCATTCACAGTCACGCACAGCCCAGAAGTGAGCTTAATTTGGATCCAGAAAGCCACCCCCTCCTCGAATTTGTTACATTTAATGCCTTTTCATGTCTTTTGCATCCCAAATGGCCTCCCTAATCACGGCCATTCATTGAATCCATGCAAATCGTCAAAGCACGCTCGACTATTAAGCCGTGTTAATGAGCTGAAGGTTCCTCGCTTAACGGATTCTGCTGGCAGTCGAAGACAATAGCATCGGTGGGCTGCAGAGAAAGGGGGCTAATGCTGTGTGCTTAGAGAAAACAATCTTATCACGACGACACTGTCAGGATTACGGGACAGATTGAACCCACCTCAAGAGCTTTACTGTGCTGTTAATAAAGCCAGAGTCTTTCAATTAGGGCTCCTTTAAAGCAGACAGGTGAGAGAATGAGCAGCGGGTCAGAGCTGGAGGGAGAAGGGGCTCACTCTGATGAGATTTCCAAACATCTGACCACTCTTGCATGGAGGCGGAATGAGATGTGACAATGGCGACAGGGCGTTGGCGCAGACTCTGTCATGCAAACAAACGCACGCGAATGCTCTCAAGCTAATGCTGTCTGTGGCCCAGGGCTGAGGTTTCTCTCTCCCGGTTCCTTGTTACTGGAGAGCAATTGAACAACATCGCTCACTGCTAAGATACATCAGTCTCTTTGCGCTTCATTTAAAGAACATGGTGAGTAGCCAGGTCTATTTGATGAAACAATATATAATGTATATTAGGCTGCCACTTCTCCTCTCTCCTCTTCCCTGGGGCAATAAAAGTCATTACATCAAGGACTCTATTAAAAAAATCCTCTGTATTTATGTGGAAGTGGCATCAATACAGCGTTATTATAGCTGTAGAGCAAGGGCGTACACATTTTGTCTTGGGGGGCTGGCTCAAACACACTACTGGAACCTGGTGACTAACTGCTGAGTTAAATGAGGTGTGCTTGAACAGGGAAGTCACCCAAATCTGCTGGACGCCCACCAAGACTGGAGCTGGAAATCCTTACTGTTGAGTTTTGAAGGACCACATGCTTGTACACTCTTATTAATATTGGCTCCTAAATGGTTCTATGCATGGATCTAGGGAAAACCTTCAAACGGTACAGAGCTTTTACAACAAGTGGAGGTTCTTTACACTTTAAAAAAGGTTCTTCCCACATTAAAAGGTTCGTTAGGAAACTGACAGTAGGTCTTGTGTGGCTTCATGCCAAATCTTTTTGATTCTTTCATTTTCAAGGAGGAAGCCCTTGACATCCAAAGTGAAAGACTCTTCTCGGCCTGAAAGCATGCAGGCAAGCAGCAGCTGGCCAAGATGCAGCCAGACAGCAGCTCCTACCAAGCTTGCCAGCCATGTAATTATTAATATTGTGGAGGAGCTGCTGGAGCAGTAGGGTTCTGCTCCTCACCAAGACCTCCCTGGAGGAGAGAAGGCATTATTTATTTTTCATTTCTCTCTCTCTCATTCTTTATTTCCTGCTTTTCTGAGTGTAAGCAGGTGGACGAAGTGTGGAAGTGCCACACTTAAGCCAAACTGGTTGGACCTACAATATACACCTCAGGTCACAGAAACTCTGGCCCAGCATATTCACTTCAACTAGTGACCTGTTGCTCTCTCAACAAGGCTGGACATTATCTCCTTCTCTAAAACACTCCAAAGCCTTTTATTGTTAACTGAGTGCGCTCGCTATCAAACCCTAGCTAATGTGGCTGCTCCATAGAATGTGAAGGGAGAGAGAAAAATCAGGCAAATAAAGGGCATCCCGGCACGCTAACACGATTTGCAACGCGCACGCCACAGAGCAAGGGACGGCACTGAAAAAAGCTTTCAGAGGAGAAGAGGCCGTCCACTCTGACAGCATGCTTTATTTATTCATTTACCTCTCTCGTTTAATGGAAATATAAAAGGCCACATTGATTAGTGTTTAAGGATCAGCAGTTAATAGATTAAAAGCCCATGCGAGAGCTAGAGAGATTTTCTGGGGATGGCATCTCTTTAAAAGGGGTGCGGTGACTATTCGGTTATGCTTTGGTGCTCAATACTGGGCCCTCTAATAGAAAATGATCCTGTAGTGATGTTCTAGTGCAGCGGTCCATGTGTAGATGTTTGTAAGCGTCTTGGTGCCCACATAATACGTTCATTGTGTATCTGGTCAAAAATGAATGAATTTTAATTTTTTAATGAATGCATACTTAGTTCGTATTTTACATTAAAACACACCTATTTATTTATGATGTTTTTAAAAGCCTTTTAAAAGGTTGTCACTTTTTAATGTTGGCAAGGAGATGCTAGGTTACCCTACTTTTAAAAGCCTTAACTGACGGTCAAGTTCCCAGTACGAATGTTTTGATACCAAAATGTTGAAATTTGATACTAATGCTGGTGTAGTTTGGTAGCATTTTAACTGAGTATTTCCACTTCAAGAGAAACAGTACTGTTACAATCAATATCCCTTTTTAAAAGTGCTGCTAAAAGCAACATACCATTATCAAGTCTTAATGGAGAGGCTTTATTTTACACTGTAACGAAGTAGCCATGTGGGCTCATAAAAACGCTGTTCAACAATTATGTCTGAAATCAGATCACAACAAACACAACATGAAGGAAACTGTTTGATTAAAGGTCACCAGAGGCAGTATTGAGCACTGATTAAAAAAAAATCTTTTGCCCTTCAAAAGAAGCAAAAGTATGAGACTGCTGTTCTAGCACCAGTATCAAACAGCATAAAAAGGAGTAAAAATGACAGGAACACTACCTTCACCCTGACCCTGATTTAAGATAAACACTAAAAGACAAATCCCACCATCTGCTTGTTGCATGTACACAGAATTAATGTGCCTCTGAGGGTGCGTGTCTGGGATTTACCTTTTCAAAGGCATTCAGTAAGCATCCCGGCTGAACACACCTATAAGCCTGCACTCCTCGCTCAGCGTGTGCTTTTGTGCTTGCCAGAAAGGGCTAGCGTGGACCAGTCACTTTAAAGAGGAGTACAAAGTACTAGTTTCCATTCAAGAAGACGACTGCAGAGGGATGGGGACGGATGTCACAACACAGTGCCGCAATCCCTTTGCTGTCAAACGCGCAGCTGACACGCAGACCCAGGTTCAGCCTCATGCTCGGGCTAAACGGGTTCGTTGTAATTCAGGTCCTGGAGTGATGGGACCGGGCTAACAGACAGGGCTTTGTGGAGGCGTTTAAAAAGCAGAATAATAGATTTCATGCAGCCTGGGGATTAATTAGCTCCGAGGGGGAGGCAAATCTGCAGATCTCTGATGGGGTACGGTGCAGGGGAGGGTGGGGTTAAGAGTTTGCATATTCATAAAAGCAGCACAGCTTTGATCACCCAGTGGTTGAGTGGTGTCCATGGCAGGAGGAGCTGAAGAGAGAAATGACCGGGAGAACTTGTAGGACGTCCATATGAATGCAAAAAGTTTGCGATGAGTCAGTTTGATGTGTAGGTATGACTATGACTCATGGCGATATGAAAGGTCGAGTTGACTCAGCTCAGAACATAACTAAAGTTCAGCAAAAAGGCCCAGTCAGATTTTACTCCTAAATAGATTGCCATTGTACCTAAATGTCAGTAACAAGTGTACATCGTGCATGTATGAGTAAACCGATAAAGTGTCTTTGCAGTCATACGCTGTATTCATTTTTTAACTGAGGGAAAAAAAAATCACAAAATTATCATTAAAGTAATTGTTGACATGTACCAACAATGCATTATAGTTCAATGAAGGGCTAAATTGGAAATGCAGTGACAAGCGGCGCTTTTATGTTGTCCTTTGGCGACAAATATGAAATCGCAGTCAGAAAACAAAACACTGAAGCCCAGCGGATCTGAAACCAGAAGCTGGAGAGCCACAAAGTTTGGCGGATTCTTCCAGCACCAGCTTCTAATTTGTAAAAGTTGTGTATGTTAGAGAGAGAGAGAGACACATCGCTAACCCCCACTGCCTGTGATCGCCCTCCCTTCTGACATCTGTTTAAGGATGTTTATCCAAGGGGTAAGTATGTTAAGGGAAATATTATGCTAGTGTTATTTTACTTTTCTTCTGTTTGAATCATAAACACGGCTGTGAGCCGAGACAGGGAGATTAGAGTGGAGAGGGCGAGTGCGAGGCCTGGGCTTTCACCCCCGCGAGAGACAACCGTGGTCCATTCGAAAGTCAGTGGTGCCTTTCGAAAGTGGAAAAAAGGGAGAAAAACGATTTTCACAGCAGCTACTTACTCAAGGCTTCTACTACAGTATAAGTTGGTGATGAGCCTCTCAGTGTTCTGTTATTAATCTTAAGACTAAAGTACATTCCTCAAATAATAGATGAAAGTACATTCTTCAAAAATAAAGGTACCGAACAAGGTTCTTTGGAACAAATTTTGGTTCCTGAAAGAACATTTTAGTGGATGATTCTTTACAGAATCAGTTGTGTGAACCTCCACATTATGTAAGATTTTCAACAAGTGGTCACTATTACTGGTCCTGGAGATCTACCTTCTTAAGTCCAGCTTCAATCAAATCTGCAGTGGTGATTTCTGTAGTGTAGTGCTCATCATGTTCGAAAAGGTCCGTGGCTCAAAACCAGGCCGAAAGAGAGTTAGAGGAAAGTTGTGGCTTGGTGGTTAGGGAGTTGCCCCTGTGGAAAGCTGTTGGTTTGAATCCCAAGACTACCTGTGGCACCACTGAGGTACCCTTGAGCAAGATACCGTCCCCACACGCTGCTCTCCGGGTGCTTTGTTGCTGGCTGTCCACTTACATGAATGGGTTACATGTAGAGGACAAATTTCACACACAGCACCTGCTCTGTATAGTGGACCCTGATTGGTGGGAGTGTTAAGTTGTAGGAGGAGGGCTGGTGACCACTGCTCTATATCCTAAACGTTTTTCTGAGAACATTCTGGGAAATATGTTCCAATTCAAGAACACATTACAGAAAACTTTAGATTTAACAGTTTACTGTGTAGGAACAAGAGAGAAGAAAGACGGTCCTGCTGGCAGGTTCCTAGAGTTTTAAGGAAAGGCCCCTCCCATACCGTCACTTCTTTTGTAGACTCTTCTGTTTTCCTCAGGTCCTTCGTGTAGTTGTGGCACAACAAGTGGTGACCTTTTCCCTTGTTATTTGTTCCGGCGGAGTTAACACCGAATCACAGAACCGGACAGCACCTTAACAGACCCGAGTGACCAGGCTGTTAAATGTCTCGGGGAGGGGGAGATTTACGAACTGAGCCGTGGCCCTGAGAAAGAGGAGCGCTCTGTTTGGGAGGGGGGGGGGAAGAAGTTGTCCCGTACCCTTTTCAACCATTACCTTCAACAAGGCATGAAACAGGGAGTCATTAAAGCACTGTCAACTTAGCCTAATACCTCCTAACCACCCACCCCCCACTTTGAGGGGCTTATGCAAGGAAGGCAGAGCATTTAAAGCTGAAAGAAAAAAGGGGGGAGAGAGAGCGAGCATGGGGGGTTCTCCTGTTGTGTCAGTGTATAACCAGTATGCAGGGATGTCCTCACTTTTACAGCCGAAGACTTGAGCCAAGGGAATAATGCCGTGTTCCAGAGAAAGGAAGAGAAGGAGAGAGAAAGACAGAAAGAAAGAGGGGGGGGGGGGGTCCAAAATAAGAAAGAAAAAGTAACCAGTGTACAGCGACAAAGATGTGAGCCTACCAGGGGAATAATGCCACATCTCACAGGAAGAGCAAAAGAAAGACAAGAGCCAGGGTGGAGTAAAGAAAGACAGACTGAGAAGAAACAGACGCAATGATTATTGACAACTCCAGAGATGTCAATGTATAAACAACACATGCTGAGGTGTCCCTGCTTTTACAGGTATTGATTTGAATAATGACTTATCACACAGAGCAAGTAAAGGAGAGATTAGGAAGAGAGAGAGAGAGGCAGAGACACAGACAGAGAAAGAGAAAGAGAGAAGAAACAGAACTGATTCAGCACAGGCCATTTATAAACAAGACGACGGACAGGTCCAGCAGCTATAAAGAACAAACCCCGGCCAGCTCGAGCAGCAGAGGGCGGAGGAGGGGGTACACCGAAGAAGGGATTTCCGCTCAAACTAATCAATCAGGGCTTGATAATGGCTCCCATGCAGCAGTGTTGACACAGGGTCAGCTCGTCCCCTGACCCGCGCCTTTGGGGCAGCAGCAGCAGAAAAGCCACAGATAACAGAAGCCGGGGCTAATTGTCTGCCCGGTGTCAAGGCTTTTCAATGCCCCAACCACTTTCACTCTAATTCATTCTCTCTCTCTCTCCCTTCTTTCCATCTCTCCCTCTCCACCAGCCTTTCATTCTCTTGCCCTCTTCATCCCTCTGTGAGCTGGTCACTTGTTTTTCCTGCCCCTCTCTTTCCCTCTCTCTCCCTCTCTCTTTCCCTTCTTTCCAACCCTCCATCTCCATCAGCTCTTCATTCTCTCACTCTCCTGTCTCTCTGTGAGCCGGTCACCTGGTTTTCCTGCCCCCCCCCCCTCCCTTCTTTCCATCTCACCCTCTCTCTCTCTCCCCTTTCCATCCATCTCAACCCCTCTCTCTCTCGCCTCTCTCCCTTCTTCCATCTCTCCCTCTCCATCAGCCCCTCATTCTCTCGACCTCCTCGTCCCTCTCTCTCTCTCTCTCTCTCTCTCTCTCTCTGCTTTTCCAAGGACCCAAAAGATAACCACTGGCCACCGCTTTATTATTCTTTGTTCTCACGTGCAGTCTTTACTCTCACCCCTCAGCGCGTTCTCGCACGCGCGTTTCATTACGAGCGCTCGAGCAGCAGGGCGCGCGCGCGAGAGCGAGCCGGGGCTTCAATTAGGAGCCGCTGACAGGTGGGTCGAAATCGCGCTCGGTGAAATAAAATCCACTTGGAGAGGGAGGGAGCCCCTGCGCGCTAAAGAGAGACAGCCTCTCCCATCCTCGCGTGCAGGAGCCCGGGCACTGTCCGCCTCGCCTCGCCTCGCCTCGCCTCGCCTCGTCCATCAGCACGCGCCCTCACACCCCGTCCAGCTCCAACAGGGAATAAGGAAAGACAGAAAAAAGTATCAGCTCGAGGTACTCACTTAGATGCTCTCGTGCTCGCCTCTCTCCTCCTCTGTCCAGTGTGAGTGTGCGTGTGTGTGTGTGTCCTGTCTTCAACTAGGTGTGGGTCAGAGAAGCTCCAGTGCAGAAAGTTGCGCTGCTGCAGGCACGAGCGTCCCGTGCGCGTCTCCAGCCAGTGCGTGGATGTGTGTGAGTGTGTGTGTGTGTGTGTGTATACGTGCGTGTGTGTCTTAACCGGCAGCTCACACTGCTCTGTCTGAAGGGGAGCTAAAGCACTTTTAAACTCGCTCAGCCCCCCCATGTGACCACCTCTCAGCAAAGCCAGGCTCGAATACATTAACGCGCCTTCATCCGGCCGCAGCGCGCCCCCTAGCCCTTCTTTTCGGAAGCACAGGCGCGTGCACAAACATTCCCTCACACACTCTCTCAAACACAGGTTCTGGGGTTGACTTAAGGGACCTCTGAACCAAACAGGTGGGCTCCCACAATGTGCCTGTAACTTCTTTTTCTCCTTCTTCTTCTACCTTCAGCTGCTCCCGATTAGGGGGTCTTCACAGCGGATCAACCGTCTCCATTTCCTTCTGTCCTCTCCATCTTCCCTCACACACTAACTGCCAGTATATCCTCCCTCACCACATCCATAAATCTCCTCCTAGACCTTCATCTTCTCCTCTTCCCTGCAGCATCCTTCTCCCAACACGCCCAGAGTCTCTCCTCAGCACATCTCCAAACCAACACATTCTCACCTCTCTGACCTTTCCTCCAAAAGGTCCAGCTCCAGCTGTCACTCTAACAAATATGACTGTAACTATTGTTCAGTATTATCAAAACCCCTTTAAAAATCTGGGTGGGCCAAAAGAAGCCATGTACTATATTATATGGTTATGTAAGATACATTTGATATGGTTATCTGCTCTCTTGTATAGTCTGACAAATGATACACAGACAAAACACACTTTTAAATAAGACCATCGGACCAACAATGCTTTCCCTATTTACTCAACGAAATGAGATTGGTCGAGAGGGATCTTCCAGCACAGCATCCATCAGAGCAAAGCCCGCTGTCCATCAACACTGTCCTCCTGCTCTCTCTCTCTCTCTCTCTCTCTCTCTTTCCTTGCTTTTTTTCTGTCTCTCTTGCACTCTTTTCTGTCTCCTTTTTGTCTCTCTCCTTTCTCTCTCTCTCTCTCTCTCTCTCTCTCTCTATCTGTCTCTCTCTCTTTTTCAATCAGCTCTTCATTCTCTCATCCTCTTTGTCCCTCTCTGAGCCAGTCACCCTCTCTCTCCTTTCTGTCTGTCTCACCCTCTCTCTCTCTGTCTGTCTCTCACTGTCTCTTTTTCTATCAGCTCCTCATTCTCTCGTCCTGCTCATCCCACTGTGAGCCAGTCCCCCTTTCTCTCCTTTCTTTCTCTCTCTCTCTTCTTTTTGTCTCTCTCATCTTTCTCTCTCTCTCTTTCTCTCTCTCTCTCTCTCTCTCTCTCTCTCTCTCTCTCTCTCTCTCCTTTTT
>JBBPCY010000035.1:2842276-2856323 GCA_037974405.1 Brachyalestes nurse | reverse complement strand
TCTCTCTCTCTCTCTCTCTCTCTCTCTCTCTCTCTCTCTCTCTCTCTCTCTCTCTCTCTCTCTCTCTCTCCTTTTTGTTCCTGCATATCTTTTAGAAGTGAAGGGGACTAAAGCCACATCTAAGGGTCGTTCCGTCGCCCCCTTCCCCCCAGCTCGCCCCCCCCCCAGCTCGCCCCCCCAGCTTGCCCTATGCAAATGGTGTGGCTGAAACAAGGGCAGGAATGTGGCCCGGATAAACACACATGGTGTGCATTTACAAATCAATACCGCTCACACAGCACGGCCGTGCATTAAAGATGAGCCCCTCACATGCATACGCACACGCACACACACCTGTACGCACGAAGGTATGCAAGTACTACACAAGCTGCACAGAATAGACACTTGAACCTAAGTGCAATCTGGCCCTGAGTGACGTCATTTTCTGCAATCACATTCAGCAGCAAGTTACCCCACAGACACAAACCAGCTCACATATAATTACAGGCAAACATGAACATGAAAAGCTGTTCATCTTGGCATCGAGTGTGTTTTTGCCCGTAAAAAATAACAAAACACTATAACATTCAAATAAATACAAATAGACACAACTGCAGTAAAAAAGTAACAAGAGCATATATCGTTTTTATTACAGACTATAAAAGCTCGTAGATGACACATTTTTATATTCATGACAATTACATGAACCTCTTTTTATCTCTCACAACTTAACAGGCTGTTTTGGTTACTGTACCTTTAAGACTGATATGTGTAAAGGAGCTCTTCTGATGGCATTGCAAAAATGAAACATGCATATTTTGGCTCTGAGTGTGATTTTGCCAGTAAAAAAATACAAAACACAACAGCCAAGATGAAATACAAACAAACAAATGCAGTAAAAAACACGTTGACGACACATTTTTATTTTTATGATGTTTGTTCTTTTTTTTTTTTTTACATGACCTTTAATTAATGGGCTATTTTTGTTACTGTGCCTTTAAGACTGATATGGTAAATGCATGGGTGCCGGAACCATTTTTAATGTGCGGGGGATGCAGGGCTCTACGGCGCGGCTGTAGTCCAGGAAAGAAAAAGTGTGTGTGTGTGTGTGTGTGTGGGGTGGGGGGGGGGTGCGCTGTTCTCTACGTTGTATCAATTTTTATTGATACAAACATGCTTACTCTTTTTTATCAAGAGGCATTGTAAGTCTTAGCTAGCCTTAGTCTACAAGTATGAAAGTAACAGCCAAGGCTTCATGACCGGATTACGCATATTAAACACGTTTCATCCAACTGTCTCACTCCAGACGCTGTACCTGGTTACTGTTTAATAGTGTCAAAACGGTCAGTGCTTTGTCTTAATGAATGGCCTCCTGCCCGTTCACACACAAGCCACCTGCCAACATGCGTGAAATGCAATTGCTGCTGTCAACGGAAGTGCTGATGCTCTCACCCTCTCTCACGACTCTCACACAGCGCAAGTTATACAACAGTTCTGAACTGGAGTAAGCTCATCTCGGAGGAGAAGTTCACCCGTTTTTAACCAGTTGTATTTAGCTTTTATTTTATTTTTAGCTCCTACAGAGGTCAGGACCTCTGTGACCTCCTAGTTGCTTACGGGCACGTCTCCATGTATGGGCTGCATGGACTTAGGAGTGAACAGTTTTGAAACTTTAATAATGTTTTCTCCTACATCAATCCTAGGATTTGGTTAGGAGTTGTAACTGTAAATACTGGACCTACTAAGAAAAATTGTATTGTTTATTTGTATACATGTCACACACACATACACACACACACACACACATATACACAAATACACACATACACATAGAACAGTAGTAAACATATTTGCATAAAATCTGTCTTAATTATTTTCCATTTCACTGTAGAGCTCTCAACCCCGCATGAATACATTATATTAGTAAATACATACATACATACATGCATACACACACACACACACACACACATATATATATATATATTTAAGTATATATATATAGTAGATGTGGACCCCTTACACGAGGGACATTTAAAAAGTTCCCATTTAAAAAGTTTATTAAGAATCTCAAAGGCAAATGACATCTGCCAGATACAGTATATACAAATATATAATTTGCTTTTGGTAGGAAACTCCATTTCTTAAACCTAATTTCAGGCATAAGAATCTGCTGTAATTTTTCATCTTTGAGCAACACTGTGAAAAACAGGGTTCCATTTGTTTTTTTTTCTACACCGCTATGCTAGCAAAATACCACACATTCTATCAGCCCCATGTCCGAAAGAACTGAGGAATTAATTATACAGATCCGAAGCTTGATTTACTAACACTTTTGACTGAAGAGTGCATGAAAGTCTTTTACAAAAATATGTTGCACATATTTACTAACGAATTACATCAACTACAGCCAGGGTCAGTACATTTTGGGCTGAATTATCCCTCCAAGGATATAGAAATACCTTCCAAATGACTCAGCGTGTTATCTTACACTTCCAGAGCCTTAAAATCTGACTCTCATACAAATACTAATCCGTTTTCCTTTCTTTGACATTGATGACCGCTCCATGTTTTCCTTAAGTCTTGCTCTTGACGTGTCCGCGCAGCCTTTTGAAATCTCGAGCGGCACTTCAAGCAAGTACCTTCGCCCTCCAGTGAATTGGGGGAGAAAGCAAGCAAGCTGGAGTGCACGATGAAACTGTCATCTTGACAGAAGTCACTTCTATTGCATTCATGTCTGTCAGACTTTGGGACTGGGCCATGATGAATGCTTTGAACTTTTCTCCTTCAAGGCCCGTGTAATCGCAGCAGACACATCGCTCCCTGTTTTGGCTCGTGTCATCAGTTTGTTATGACAAGAACATCATTTGGAAAAACACATTTCTGGCAGATACTTACAGACAAGTTTGATAACACTCCTTAATACCCGGCAATCCACCGTGGATTTCAGCCACGTTGCGTCATGATAAACTTTCACCACAAGGGAGAACTCAGCCCGCTACATGTTGAGGGAGTACATTTCTCAGTGGACACAGTCCAGCCTGGTTCCTATAGAGCGCTCTAGACCAGCAACAGCACAGCCCACACTCTGTTCAACAAATTTGAATAATGAAGAATTACTCTGAGATCCGGTCGCGCTGTAAGAGCTCATGAAGGCACGAGGCTCAGCTTTAAGCAGCCGGAATAAACAGCTGAAGTATAAAAAGAGGCTAATCTCTCTCCAAATAGTGATATTTGCCAGTATTCTAAGATGCTGACTCCAAGTAGCCAGTATTCTATGATCAAGGTGCTGAATCAGCATTTCCAAAGATAACTGCACTATTCAGTGGCTGAGATGTAAAGTCATTCAGAGTGGTTAGATGTGAAATGGTCCAGTGTAGAGAAACTTACCGACTCATTTTCTGCACAGTGGCAGTGATGGGTACTATAGGTACTGGGAGCTGTCATGTCTACTACACAAAAATAGATATATTACTTACTATTCAAATCCTACAATGAACCAAAAAACCATAGCGCTTCCATTGTAATTGACTAAGACATCTACAGCAGTAATGAGCAACGCTCTATAAGTGGCAGCACTTGTTTTTTTGACAGGACACATTTTGAATCATACTTAAATTAACCAGAAAAGGAACCAAAAATGGACAAGAAGAAAATGAGCAATGAAGTGGGACAAGGAGGACCCTTTTATATATGTGTGTGTGTGTATACACACATATATATTTATAATTTTTGATATAATGTACAGTTATTTTAACACTACATTGTTGTATAGTTTTTATGTTAAGCTGCTTCTACTTTCTTCTTTTGTTCTGTCCACTTTGCTGTAATAATGCAAATTTCCCGCTTATGGGTCTAATAAAGGATTATTTTATTTCTCACCTCTTGTGTATTATTGAGTAATTAATAGATGCAGAGAGTCAGCCTTACACTTGAACATGCCCAGACAAGTATGACCAACATGTATGGACATGAAATATTGAGTTTATTGGACGTCATGGTGCCTCACATTTACAGCAAATGAACAAATTCTTTATTAAGTTAAAGCTAATGTGGGTAAGATTGAGAAGAGAGTGGGCTTCACTTGAAATTTAAGTAGTACAACTTCCAGGTCCCTCATCCTCCTTTCCCAGCCCTGGTCTCAAAGACCTTCCCTACAGAGGAGGCGGTCCGTGCATGCAATTGTAACGTTTTTTTTTTTTTTTCAATCTGTGATCAAAACATGAACTAAACTGCAAACAACTCGATATAATTTGCTTTACACAGACTCTTGCCTGCCTATACTACAGGTAGAAATTTGGTAAAGCAGAAATCTGGCTAACTGGGCATAATCTAATATCTAATAGTGTCACACCCCCAGTCAGCAGCCGTTAGAGGACTTTTAGGTTGAGTGGGGGTGTGGCCTCTTTAGCAGGCCAGGCTGGCCTGTCATTATAGTATTTTCAGTTAGCACCTGTCTGAGATTACGTTATGTTTAAAAGCCAAGTTGTGGTTGTCCTTAGTTGTCCATTCACCCTCACATTACCCTTAAGAGTTTGGTTAAGTTCAGGTTCTGTTTTGTGTTTGTGGCTTGGGCCACCGAGCCCCTTTACTTTGTATTAAAAAATAAAGAGACAAAGAAGAAGCAAAACCACGATGCCAGTCTGCTTTTGCGCCTCCTGCCTGGGCGAACCAAGCCCTCACGTGACAAATAGTCAGTATAAATAAAGACAAATTCCATCTTTTGTATGTGTCATAAGTGAACAGTAAATACAATATATTTACCACAATAGTTATGTTAATTCTTTTAGGATCTCGAATTCTTTTTAATTTTGCAAAAAAAAAAAAAAAATCCATTAAGTTGAGACTTCAGCAACTGCTTTAACATGCTAATTGGAGGCGATGTTGTTTTAAATGCCTTACCCACAGCCTGCCTAATGTACAATTAGTCATTCTCGGCAGGCTAATGTTTTCATGGCGTGCTTTGTGTGATGAGACATGGTGTTTGTTGAATTAATAATTCGGGACTAAGGAGAGTACAAGATCTGAGGGAACATCAGACCGAGTCTCAGTGAAATCATGAAACATGGCACTGTTAGCTTCGCTTTCGGATAAAAGGCGAGTCATCAGAGAGTTCGCTTCCATAGACAAACGGTGCATGCTTGTCATTGTTCTTGTTAATCCCAAGGAGAAGCAAAGAACAATGTCATGAATAGAAAAGAGGCGAGGAAATTTGTCGGTTCGACAGTGATGGGACTGATGATTCACCCTTCAGAAATCGAGGTAATGTTTATGTAGTTTGTCCCCGGATGATGATGGAGGGAGATTAATTATGTAAAAGTCACCAACAACTCCATTGACTTGTTTGCCGCCACTTAATTGTGTTTACAGTGCGATGGCTTTGGCGCCACTCAAACTGTGTGACCTTTGTCTCCGGACAAGCACTGTGAATGCAAATGGCAGGAAAAGAAGATGACAGGCCACAGTCAGTGCACTGCGAGCCCTGATTCCTCAAGTCGAGCATTCCTGGACCCACAGCAATTACTCACAGCAAGGTAAATGTCACAGGGATAGTGGTTTGAGCCCATGTAATGTGTCCTACAAGCTACAGGTTCTACTAGTTAATCCTCAGCAGTCTACAGTTATCACTGTCATTTCAGTATAATATCTAAATGTAATTCTGTATGTAATTAATTGTATAGTTATGTAGAGATTTGTAACCTGGAGCGGAGAGCTTCAACTTGATCTTTTTCCCACTAGACTTCTGTTTTTATGCTTGTTTTGATATCATGAGATTACAAAAATCTGGAAAAAATGTAAAGGCTGTATTTTGTAACAGTAATGCCTTAAATCATTTACATTTTGAATTAAATGAAAATAAAACATCCTTTACATTTTTCCAAACTTGTGTTGTTTTGTGATATCAAAGCAAGCATAAAAAATATGTGTTTGTAACAGAAATGCTTCATAAAAATCAGAACATAATGAATTGCTGACTTGCGATAAGCTAACTGATATGTTTTAATAGCATAACTGAACATGGTTGTTGCTGGGTTTTTTTACTGAGCATCAAGGACTCTTATTTTTGCATTAAAACCTTTCCAGAGCTGTATGTGTAAACAAAATGAATGCAAATTGTGAATGTAATGTGAGAGTCACGGCGAGCAAATGAGCGTGTGGATAACATTTCTATGTGACTGGAGCAAAACCGGGAGAAAACAAACATCCAAGGGCGAAGAAGAAGAGTCATTAACACGAAGAGCCGATGAATACGTCTAACTGGAGAGATGATAAGTCTATGGAACTTCTGGGCCTAAACAGCAAGAGACTAACTGTGACCACGTCATGTCCTGCATCCTTTATGGTCTACCTAGGTGGCACCACCTGCCTAAACCACATGAAGTATTTCCAGTGGGTAAGAATGCATCTGAAATGGACACTGTGTGCTAGATGTGTGAAAGGGCGACTCCCAACATAGTCTAGAGTTAACATGTAACACACCAGTAAGCAGTATACATTGTTTTGTCATTTTTTTAAGCTTTTATTTTCTAGCTGCATGCATAATGTATTCTAACATTATCCTAATAAACAATTTTTTCAGAAAGAAGTTTTATGCACCCTTATTGACAGTGCCCTGGAGGGACTATTGCTTTCACCATGGTCAGATTTTTTCCAGTAATCTGCTGAGGCTGAGAACAGATCAAGGCTTGTGTGTTATTCAAAAGCAGGGCCATTATATAGAAGCCAGCACCTGTTTCATCTTCTGCACTCCTGAAACTCGATCTTAATGTGCAGTAGCGGCGCTTTGAAGTCTATTTTCGAATTTCTTTGAGATCATGCTTACACGCAATAACAAAGGGCCTGGACTCATTCACATTATGGCGAAGTCGTCTGTATTGCATATGTTGCACATCCCCTCTGCTGTAATCTATAATTCATTGCCATGCATGCACGGCCTCATTCTCAAACTTGACACATTCTGATGGGAGACATGAGTTTCTAAAGGCTTTGAGGAGAGTCTGAAAGTTTGATGTCTGCGAGTGCGACTGTCTGAGTTCCTCAAGCTGTTTTGATGGCTGACCCTCATTCTTTTGACAAACGATAATGCTCGACGGCAGCTTTGAAAGGAATGAGTCAAATGTCGGCTCACTCTTTAAAAAGCGATAAGCCCATCTACTGAAAACCGCCGAAGATTAAATTCATATTATGACTAAATCTAAAAATATGTCTTTGTCTGAGTGTGCTGCTGTCGAAGGCAGAAATAATCTCATCGGTTTCCACGTTGCGCAGAGGCAATTACTTCCTTCGTACACCTAATGCGGTGTCAATTAAAATTACAATTAGAAAAAGGAAAACAATGGACTGCATGTACTGACATTGAAGTATTCAACCAGGGAGGAGCAGCATGGCAGCCATGAAGAAAAAAACAATAGCATTCAGGGGTCGCCCTGGGATGAGAAGACGATTTTCCAAGACATAAGAGCTTGATGGAAGAAATCTGCCAAAACAGCTTGAAACGGAGGAACATCAAGAGAAACAGCAGTTTGGAAGACTCAAATGTGAAACCAGTTGTCCCAGGGGGGCCGAGGAATGTTTGGTCTAAGCAGAGAAGGGGGCTCAGTGAGATCTACGCTCGAACTTACCCTCAATGTTTTGCACATGTCTTCTAACGTGAAAATTTAGAGGGCAATTTGAAAGGCATGGATGTTGTCTCTTTTTTCTGAGAGAGAGAGAGAGCAGCTTCATGGCAGCTAATATGATTTGTGTTTTTTCTGCAATTATTTTTTATCATCAGAAGGTGGGAAGGTGATTGCTGTAATTACAGGTTACCTCCAGACTGTAATTTCGCTGCCGTGTTTGGATAAATATCACTCAACTCCCCGCACTCTTTCGGCTCCGCGTCTGCCCCCCTTCGTCGCTCCACTTTCCAAGGTCAGCATGTTCCCCTAAGGAGGAGCCTGTACATTGATTGCGTTTGTCTTTCCTTTTAATTGTGCTCTTCTGCTACAGAGCCAAAGTAAACTCTCTTACCAGTTTGCCGTCATCGGGATGAAAGTGTGCAGCGCCTGACTAATCTGTTTGAAATGAGCCGAATACCTGAGGTGGAATTATTCTTTCATGAGAGGAGCAACGGCAAAAACAAGGCGCTCCTGCTTGTCCTCCTCCAGACGGGCCGGGTCTCCAAGGGTCACCAGCCACATTAAAACGACGAGGAACATCAAAAGTGGACGAGCGCAGAATACATATATTAAAGTGGCTGGGTGTGCTGGAGGGGGGCTAACCGCAGCCTATGAGCCTCACACATTCCGTGGCCTGGGCCCACCATGGGGTAGGCGGGAGGAAGTGTAAAGAAGAGAGACATGCCTGAAAATATTTAAAGCTTGGTCTGAGATAAAACACAGGCCTAACCTCAACTGAAGACCGAGAGAGGGAGCATCAGACAGCCAGAGAAAGATGTATGAAGGAGACACATAGACACATGCAGCGCTTTTCATTAACAGATTGCGTTTCCACCCTGCGGCTCGTAAACCATATGAACCCCATCTTGGTTTCCTTTGACATGCATTTGACTAATGAATGTCAATATTTGGCTTGCCATAATTCCCTTGAATAAAGATTTTCTTTTTTCTTCTCCCATTCCTGGCAGTTAGCCGCCACACCCTTGAAAATAAAGATGCCAAAAAACCCTCCACAAAGAACCTTTCAGTAGATAGTTCATTTAAGAACCTCTTTGGAAGTGAAATGTGTGAGCAAGTCTCTTTTCCACTGTCTCTACTCAATTCGCTGTTCTTGCTTTTGCTGGTTTTCCATCTAGTACCCAGTACCTGGAACCGTTCTTTGTACTTATTCTGTCATGATTCCAAGTGAGTAGATACCAAATCGTGTGAAAACACTTCAGTCTTCCACCAGCACTGAGATTGGTGCAAGAGGTTGAACAATTTAAGGACCAACTTAAGACTTACCTTAAGACTTAGAAAACTTTTGGGTAGCTTTTATTAATGTTTCCTCATGTTTTATATTATATTATGCATTTTACAACTTGAGTGAAAGCGGCGTTGAAATGAAACTCCATGATTGAAATGTTGTGACCTAAAAATGATCCTCAATTCATCTTCTTTTTTTCTACCTAGATTTAGCATGCAAAGGCTCAATGGCTCGAAATAAAAAAGTGCATAAACACCAATAATATTTTTAAAAAAGATGGTAAATATGAAGATCAAAAATAGCATAAATACAATGGCATACAATTAGATATTAAAAACAAGAACAACACTGCAGTAAAGTAATGTGGCCCCATATAGTCATGTGTGGACACAGCACAGCGCAGTTAAGTGAACAATGTGAAATTCTTTCTCTGCATTTTAACCTATTGTATCTACTCAACTCTGTCCTCTTGTTTTGTTGGATTTCCATCAAATTATTGTACTTATTCTATTATGATTCCAAGCAAGCTGAGTAGATCAAAAAAAAAACGTGAGTGTGAAGAACTAAAGTTTAAACAACCTCCTTGGTTCATTATTATGGAATTTTAACAAAGTTAAACTTGAGGAACTTCTAAATTATGTGAATCACTTTCATTCCCTAAACGTAATTTCAACAGACCCTTAGGCCTTATCTGGGTTAAAGAAACATTTTTACAAGTGTGAAGAGACTTTAAAGAACATTATATTATATTATATTATATTATATTATATTATATTATATTATATTATATATAAGAACATTATATTGTGTATAAAGATTTCTGTATCAGTTAAAAATGTTTCCTTGAACTGTTCATCCAAACCAAAATCTATTAAAGTAGCTTTTTTTCAGAGTTTACAGGTATGAATATAAAAGACCTGAAAGGGTGTCTGGGCACATTTCAGCTGTGGCTAGAACAAGGTGGTGGGAGGGGGAATTGGTGGGGGGTGAGAGGGCAATGTTTCGGTGCCCTAAACACACATTTTCAAACACCACACCAAACCCTCAATAAGGAGCTGATTTATGCGCGATCCTGTGCTAGCCATGTTTTACGACCTTAGCAGCATGTGTTTAGCAGTGGTCATAAAAGGTGACTCATTTGGGGGCCCACACTCCGACATTATTTGGATGCGTTTGAAAAATATGACTGCTCTCTAATTTTCCAATTTAGCGAAGTTTAAGGTTAGAGGTTGAATGAACGACTTTGGCTGGGAAAGTAAGTGGTGGTTCCTGCTCGGCTTCGCTGTGGTCATGGCTGCAGCGGATCATCTGGTATTAATTGAAGTGGTGCAGTCGAGTTTTTTAGCACTTCAAAATATCGTGGTTGACTGGTGAAATCCATCTTCATATATATTACACGCCACATCATTTACCCGATCTGATGTGTCACTTCACTGCAGAAAGCCTCCTAACTCGGAATCATTATCTGGGTTGCAAAGTGCTTTAATAAAATGAGCCATGAAAGCTTGAAGTGAAGATTCAGCTTTGGACACAGTGGGAAAAGACTGCAGTGCCTCTATGTGCTCTGTATTTATGAAGAAAATTTGCCTTGAGTTTAAAGCGGAGTTCAAATGAAACTCAGTGATTGAAATGGCATCTGTTTAAAAGCAATTTTGTGACCTAAAAAATGATCCTCAAGTCATTTTCTGTCTTTCTACCTAGATTTAGCACGCAAAGGCTCAATGGCTGGAAATAAAAAAGTGCATAAACACCAATAACATTTTATAAAAAGGTGCTAAATATAAAGATCGAAAATAAATATTGCAAAAATATAATGGCACACAATTAGATATTTAAAACAAGAACAACACTGCAATAAAGTAAAGCTCCTTATAGTCATGCGTGAACACAACACAGCATAGCACACAGTGAGAACAGTGTAAAATTCTTTCTCTGCATTTAACCCATTCACCAGGTGAAGTAAGGGGCTGGCACCAATGAGGTGCACCCGGGGAGCAGTGTGTGGAAACTGGTACCCCAGTGGTGTCACTATCAGTCCAGGGACTCAAACCCACGACCTTTGATCTCAGGGCAAACGCCCTAACCATTAGGCCACCAGCCGCCACACACAGTGAAGGAAAAGAAGTAGAAAAAGAAAACTGCTGTCAGTTAAAAACGGCAGCATTCGTAATGCTACATAAAATCTACACTGACCTTCTATGACGCCTGCCATTAACCTACATAAGTGCTTAAAACATTTGTATTCTGGTATAAACTAGTTGTCATAACACCTTCAGAGGTTTAATTTAATTTAATTTTTATTTTTTAATCCTTATTGTCACCTGTGAATACACCACAATGTGAACAATGTGATTTATGACGAATACACTTGTTGGATTAATGTTTATAAAGGTTTACTATGAAAGGTTAAATACCTGCTTTGGAGAAATGAAATCGAAATGTTCAAAATCAGCCTTTATGACAAATATGTTTGTTGGATTAATGCTTTATTAGGACTATGAAGATTTGTGTCAGTTGACATGTAGGTGTCAGGCAGCCTTTTGAATACAGTGCTGCTGGAATTCCTCATAAAATCCCTTGAAAACAACTCAATAAACTGTCCTACTAGCCTAACAGTCGGTGACTGTAGTGAACGTTTGCTACAGCTATTTGTTTTCTTGGTGGTTTGGTCAAGACCGCCATATACTAAACATATCAGTGGGAATGTGAGTTAGGATTAGTTGAGAATCAATATATGTGGGTATACACACATGTAAGACTATTGCTAAATGTGCATCAAATGTAGCCCGGTACTCAAAAAGGTATACAGTTACTTCATTAGGTACACCTACTCTATATCTACACTCTGCATTTGATCAGCTCCACTGATCTTATAGATGCACTTTGTGGTTTACAGTTAAACTCTAGTATCTCTGTTTGAAAATCATTTGTTACGCCTCTTTACCCCATTCACCAATGGTCAGGACCTCAACAGGACCACCGGTGAGTAGGTATTATTTGGGTGGTGGATCATTCTGAATACAGCAGTGATATTGTATATTATTGTATATTATGTTTCTCATCAAGCAAAAGCACAGAGGACTGACTGTATGAAATATACTTTGTGTATGGGTGTGAGTGTAAGTGTGTATATACGCTGTGTGTGAAATATCACATCTAGTTCTGTATAATAATACAGTAATGAATGCTTAATGTGGGCTTAATAAAGTATTCAGTCTTTTAATGACAAGAAATGATGGATATCTATCTATCTATCTATCTATCTATCTATCTATCAATCAATGACAAGAAATGATGTTGAATCCTATTGCTCATCAATCTTTCATTTTCATTGTCATTTTATTTTGATGACTGGTTAATAATTAGCTGATTATCTGATGAGACAAACCATAGCTGAAGCAATTCTGAAGTTACATATGACCAGTGAGCTTTTGGTGAGTGAGCTGGTAGAACAGATAGCGATTAACACACTACAACTGTTTAGCCCCTCATATAATCATCACATCAATGTTACAACAATAATCCCTAATGAAACTTTTCCATCAAAGTAATCATGATGAGCATCTGAGCCTCACTGAGCATCTGAGACTGCAGATTAGGTCCAGTGCAGGGCTTTTCAGGTCTATTTATACTCAGTTCCCTGAGTATGAAAGACCAGCATGAAGCTCGCTTTCTAAAGCTCAGTGGTCCATTCTTTCTCTCCATGGTCCACGTATGCATTCCTGCTGGAGTAGGAGGAAGCTAGCAGGGCATGTGCCGTTGCTCTGAAAGGAGAGTGCTCTTTCGAGAGGGAGTGAGCATCTTTCTGAAAGATTTAGGGTTGACGCTACCTTAGCTAAAGGTACACTGGGACAGGCTACCAGGTGGAGGCAGTGAATTACTTTGATGGATGAGGGGGCCATGTTGGCCTTGCCCTTAGTGGCTCTATATAGGGGCTTTTTGCTCCACAGGAGAGGCAACCATCTCAGCAGGCTGGACTGACAAAATGATAAGTTTGGGCCTTTTAGCTCTTATTTTTGATGTCTTTTTATCAACATCTGGTCAAAAAAACAACACTGAATATAACTTGCATGAAAATAAGACTGTGTAGTGAGTGGTGAGTTATTATAGCCACTTTTCAGTTAATAAAATAGTTCTAGCAACTGACCCGAACATTGTTGAACAAGTTTGACAGAATGTGAGCAAAGCCTCCATTCAACCTATATTTAGGATTTTTTTTACACTCTGTCTGGACACGGGTCATTTGCCCTGGGAGTTTGGCATGTTTGGCTAACTGTTTTCAAGACTGGGAGCACTCCAGGGTATTGTTTCTCACAAAAACAGTGGTCTTACAACACATTATCCACTCCCAGCCTTGCAACATGTTTGGTTCACTTTGACACGGAACTTTCAAACATTTTAATGGCAGGAAAGGTGTCAGAAAGTAGAGATTTTTTGCATTGGCTACATGGCTAAAAAGTCTTCTCCAGTGAGAACAGCCCCTGAGTTGCAGCTTCATGTACAAATAACGTGTACATTCTCATACACAGTAACTGCTGAGGGTCAGTACCCCACCAAAGAGGCATAACAGTACTAAAAATAGAACTGCATACTGCCATCCTTTTTTGATTAAAAACAGTAAAGAAACTTCTGTCTTGATATTTATGTTCATGCTTGTGAAAGGTCACCCTGTTCGGATGTAATGTAGTTTATGTCATGTATTCAAGCCAACATCAGCATGGTGTGTGTGGCTGATGTTGGGAAGCGGTGGGGGGTGGGGGTGGGTGAGTGTGCACGTTGACAGTTCGTGGGGAGGATGTGCAGGAGGGAACACCTCTCTGCCTGTTCAGCCGTGAGTAAGATATAATTGATCGGTCGCGAGTGGTGTTTGGCCTGACACAATGGCCAGCCTACATCAGATAGATAAAATAGATGTTCTGCGTGAGAAATCGGAGGTATGGCGTGAGAGCGTGTGAAGACAGTCAGATGCGTGAGACACTCTTGCTCATTGCGTGAGAGTTGGCAGCCCTGTGGCGGTACATTTATTTACCAGACTAACTAAATTAGCTACAACAACACAGCCCTGCTTGCTAACATTGCATACTAAACTGGACACTCAACATCTTGTAACAACTCTACACTATCACACTTTAGATTTAATTGTATTATTTCCAACAGGTGCCAA